>SEYY01017330.1:0-2500 GCA_009176605.1 Armadillidium nasatum
GTTGTGAAAACGGTCATCTTGTAAGTCCGATGCCGGAATCGTGCTTTCCAATTCTTATCAGTCCCGAAGATGGTGTTTATAACTCAAGAGATCAGCGTTGCATCAACTTTGTCAGGAGCTCGTTTGCCTTAAATGAAGATTGTAATTTTGGACCTGTTGAGCAGGTAAATATCTTAAGAGTCTAAGATAGATTAAATGCACAATAATTTTTTGGTCATGCTATGTTGTTCATTCGAATATAAAAAAAAAAATATCAAAATATTTATTTATTGGACATTAAATATTTATTAAATTTAATTTATTCTTTAACTAAAATATATATAATTTTTAATTTTTTTTTCCTTGTAAATTAATTTTATTGGACAATATATGCTTGTTACTGAATCTAAAATGTACATACTCTAAACAGTTGAACGTTGTAACTCACTGGCTAGATGGATCAATGATTTATGGTTCTACGGAAACCACAAAGCATAAAGTTGCGGATCTTTCAACAGGATTTATGAGAACTTCTGCAAATGGCCTTCCCCCAGTGAACAGTAATCTTGAATGTGAGGGATATAAAAGAGGATCAACTTGCTTCGTAGGAGGTTAGTATTTAACTTTGCGATTGCAGTTGAAGATTACTTACTGGTAGTGTCAGATTATGATTGATCTTTCTTGTTATGTATTTTATTACCAATTTTAACCACCTCTTTAAAATTTAAACCACCAAACTTTAAATATTCACAGTAATACACAACAAAATTCTTGTTTCATCGTCCCATTTTGTAGGAGGTTGGTAGCTAAAGTTGCGTTTGCAGTTGAAGCTTCCTGGTAGTGGCAGCTCTTATTATGTATTTTATTACTTTTTCTCGAATGAAAACTATAAATACTGTATTCACAGTAACACAACAAAGTCTTGTCTCATTCCTGATCCTCTTTCCCAAGACTTTCACTTCTCTTGACTTTCTTGCAAAATGATTAATCACATTAGGTAACTCTTTCAGTCCTTTCCACAATTTCAATTTTAACACTCCATCAGTATTAAAATTCACGTGTTATGAAACAAATAAAAATCATCTGCTTAATACAAACTTATTATACATTAGAAAAATTTCTTTAAAAAAAAAAAAAAAAAAAAAAAGTAAAAACAAGATACAAAGAACATATTACTGATACACGACATTTGAAAGGGGGAAACTCAAATTAGAATGCAAAGCTTTGTTTACTTTTTTCAATACTAATTTTATTTCTTCCTAATTTCACTCCTACAACATTTATAATAAGTATAATAAAAAAAAGTCGCGTTTTATATCCTGAGTAAAATGAAATTCTTGAAGTGTAAAACAAAAGTTCGAAATAAAGTAAAATCTGTTGTTTTACTTCATTATAGAAAAGTATTGGAAAAGTTTATTAAGCTGAAGTTATTTTTTAGGAATTAAAAAAAATACTATTTCGTTAATAATAATAATAATAATAATATAATAATATAAATAATAATAAATAAACATATATAATTAAATAATAATAAAATAATAATAATAATAATAATAATAATAATAAAATAAAAAATAATAATAATAATAATAACTTATAAAAAATAATAAAAAAAATAATAATAATAATAATAATAATAATTACAGGAGACTTTCGGATTAACGATAATCCTGGACTATTAACAATGAACACTCTATGGATTCGAGAACACAATCGCATCGCCGCCATTTTGAAAAAATTGAACCCCCATTGGGATTCTAACCAACTTTATGAAGAAACCAGACGAATTGTTATTGCTCAAATCCAGCACATAACTTACAGCGAATGGCTTCCAATTATAATTGGTATGTTTATATCGAAAGTGTTCTTGAATAAATTTTTTCTTTTTTTTTTTCTTCAAATTGTTATTACTTTACTTACAGCTCAAACGATTTGTAAAATCTACAATTTTTTCGGCTGAGGGGGAGTTAAGCATATGATTTCTTTTATTATTATTATTAATCATTATTATTATTATTATTATTATTATTATTATTATTATTATTATTATTATTATTATTATTATTTTTATAGGTCCTTCATTGATGGATAAATTTGGTATAAACGTTTTGAAAAATGGATACAGAAACATTTACGATCCTTCACTTGACCCTAGAATAAAAAACGAGTTCTCGACCGCTGCCTTCCGATTTGGACATTCTTTGGGATGGAGAAGAGACTTTAGGTAATATAAATATTGTAAAACTTGAATTTTATTTACATTAAGTTAAATATTCTTTCTTTATCTATTTTTTTCATCTATAGCAAATATAATTTTGACGATGAGCAATGACTTTATGATTTTATTCAGACATTTATCAAGTTGCTACCAAGCAACTATTTTGATGGTTTTAAAATTCTGACATGATAGGCAGAAGCTAACATTGTTATTAAAATCAGGACATCGAAAGCACCTAATATAAAATGTCAGAATTAAAACCATCAAAATAGTTGCTTGGTAGCAACTTGATAAATGTCTGAA
>SEYY01017330.1:15000-16868 GCA_009176605.1 Armadillidium nasatum
TTAACATCATTAACCGCATATATCCAATCCTCGTTTTTCGCTTCTCAGTGTTGAGATGCTTGTTAAAAATGAAAAATAATGAAAGATTAATAAAAAGATTAGAGAATCAGAGAATAATATATTTAAGAAGAATTATTAATAATATGTATAAATAAAATAGATATATTGAGAAAAAATTTTGTCGTATTTAAATATTATATAGAGATAAATTATAATTTGTGTATAATTTTTAAAAATTTATAAAAAAAAAAAAAAAAAAAAAAAAAAAGTAATTAAAAAAATTATATTCAGTTTTAAGTTATTTTGTATTTGAATGAAAATATGTAAAATGGGAAATCTATTTTGATTTAAAAGGTTAACTAAGATATTTAAAGTTAATAAATTACAGAAAAGAAAAAATAAGAAAACAATAAAAAAAAAATTGACTATCCATAAATTTGAAAACTGATAAGTTTTTCCTATTATTTATATTTGTATAAAGTTAAAATTGAGTTTGAGAACAATGGAAAGGTTTACCCTGTACTTCATGCCTCTGACAAAAATAGCAACGGTCTATTATAGTTCAAATTATAACTAAAAAGTTTCAGGGCCGCAAACTGAGAGCAGCACCGCAGCACCGTTTGCTCAAAAGTTATTATCGCCTGTAGTAAACTTTAAAATCACAATTAATTAATGGTTTCAGAGAAAAGAGAATAAGGGAGAATGTTTTCTATTTTGGAGTTTATATAGTCAAAGTATTTAGGTTAGTCAGTAAAGAAAGGAATTAAATTGAACAAACCAAATGAATTTATTCATATGCACACACACACACACAGAATATATAAATATATATATATATATATATTATTATATAAATATAATTATATATATATTATATATATATATATTATATATATATATATATATATATATATATTGTTATTTCCTGTTTTTATATTTCCTCTAAATTGTTTATATGATGAATCGATTAAAGAAATATGAAGTGTTCTATTTTATAAGGTACGCTCTCCTGGTAATCTTCATTCTCCCCTCTCTGACTTTTGGTCCTCTGTTATACACCATTTCGGTCAATCTTTTGCTGTGAATCTAGACATATCAAAAGCCTTAGATAGAACTGGGGACAAAGCATTGATTTCTAAACCTCCTTCTTTCGGTATCTATTTATATATCAGTTGCTTACTCTTTATAGAGGAGTTGTTTATCTTTATAGGTGGAGCATGATTCACACATCTGAGGTGGTTTAACTCTCACGAAATCTAGGGATTTCGTCTTATCAACTTTTTCGCTCTTACTAACTCTAAATAGGATTACTAGTAATAATATTAAGATTATATAATAAATAACAATAAGATTACTAGTAATAACAATAAGATTACTAGTTCTAATAAAAAGATTACTAGTAATGATAATAAGATTACTAGTAATAACAATAAGATTACTAGTAATAATAATAAGATTACTAGTAATAACAATAAGATTACTAGTAATAACAATAAGATTACCAATAATAATAATAATTACTAAGTAATAAGAGATTACTAGTAGTAATAATAATAAGATTACTAGTAATAACAATAAGATTACTAGTAATAATAATAAGATTACTAGTAATAATAGATACAATAAAATTACTAGTAATAACAATAAGATTACTATTAATTATAATAAGATTACTAGTAATAACAATAGGATTACTAGGAAAAACAATAAGATTACTAGTAATAATAATAAGATTACTAGTAATAATAGTAAGATTACTAGTGATAATAATAAGATTACTAGTAATAATAATAAGATTACTAGTAATCTTTAATCTTTAATCTTTATTCATTTTCCAGTTACAAATTTACATTTACAAGTATCGTGTA
>SEYY01017331.1:2500-17500 GCA_009176605.1 Armadillidium nasatum
TATTATTATTATTATTATTATTTATTATTATTATTATTATTATTATTATTTTATTTTTTTATAATTATTATTATGTTTATTTAATTATAACCATTATTTTATATTATTATATTGCTCCCTTCTTTTATTATTTACTTTTAGCTATTTTATATTTGAATATCGTTATCAGATTCTTTTTTTTGTTTAACTTAAATATATCCTTCAAATCATTTACAAATTTATCTACACTATATATATATATATATATATATATATATATATATATATATATATATATATATATATATATATATATATATATATATATATATATATATATATATATATATATATATATAAGTTAAAAGGGATGTTGCACAAGGTTCTGTTCTATAACTCTTTTGCACTTTTCATTAATGTCTTTTAAAAATCTGTCATTCTGTTTCCTATTCACTCCTGAGTTAATGATTCTAATCTTCCTTACTCCTTTCACTGTCCAACTGTAATCATCAATGGAAGAACTGATCTCTGATTTTTCTCGTATCTGCAATTGGGGCTAAGAGCATAGGATTGATTTTAAAGAATCAAAAACTCAGTTCCTTCATCTTTCTACTCCACATAATTTCCATTCAATTATAACATATTCGAAAAGGCATAGCTCGAACCTCGTCATCTTCTTAGGAAGGATCATATATATATATATATATATATATATATATATATATATATATATATATATATATATATATATATATATATATATATATATATATATATATATATATATATATATATATATATATATATATATATATATATATATATATATATATATATATATATATATATATATATATATATATATATATATATATATATATATATATATATATATATATATATATATATATATATATATATATATATATATATATATATATATATATATATATATATATATATATATATATATATATATATATATATATATATATATATATATATATATATATATATATATATATATATATATATATATATATATATATATATATATATATATATATATATATATATATATATATATATATATATATATATATATATATATATATATATATATATATATATATATATATATATATATATATATATATATATATATATATATGGTTATATATTATTTATGGGTTACCGATGTTGAATGTGAACCACACCTAAACGTCAATTTTTTTACTGCATTTCATTTGACTTTTTTCAATTTCAGACTTACTCAATTTGAACCATGGAAAGATAACAATGTCAAAGTATTTTGTTTTTATTCAAAATCAACATCGGCCCTTAAATTTAACCACCCTAATATATTATATATATATATATATATATATATATATATATATATATATATATATATATATATATATATATATATATATATATATATATATATATATATATATATATATATATATATATATATATATATATATATATATATATATATATATATATATATATATATATATATATATATATATATATATATATATATATATATATATATATATATATATATATATATATATATATATATATATATATATATATATATATATATATATATATATATATATATATATATATATATATATATATATATATATATATATATATATATATATATATATATATATATATATATATATATATATATATATATATATATATATATATATATATATATATATATATATATATATATAGTATGTATATATATATCTAAATAGGCTTCTTAGAGGTTAGGTGTTCTGAAGAACTTCTCATTACCTTAGGCTTAGTTGATGTCTCTGTTCAGTAGAATGGTGAGCACTTGTATAATGAATGCATGGCAAATTGGAGGTGGTTTCATGCACACTGAACTCCTTGAAAAAGTGGAGACTAAAGCTTTTCTTCTTGTTACACTGTAAAAAATTACCGTAAAAAATACTTTTTTTTACCGTAAATTTTTTACATTCTCACCGTAAAAATTATTTTACGGCCACTGGCCGTTTTATATGAACCTCGGTTATTATTTCTCAAGTGCGCATGCGCGTATCTTTCTGTTTACTTTCTATAATTAATAAAGCGCGCCAATTGTAAACGTGAAAAATTTTGACGTATTGTAGTGATTTACTCAATTTTATTTGTGTCTTTTTAAAAAAGAAAATGTAAAATTATGTAAAAATGCAGGTACTCTAAAACAAACACAACAACGTTGATAAATTACGTAAAACACTGTGGAGTGCATTCCAATGTTCTAAATGTTTACTTCCATGCATAAACGAGTTTTGTTCTAGAGTTTTCAAAACGTATTCTGGATTTAGGTCTCATGTACTTAGAGACCATTTACTACATAAAAGTAAGTTTTGGGTAAACATTAACACTGAAGGAAAACTAAAATGTACTAAATTCGGTTGTACTAAAGAATTTAGTAATTATAGAACCTTATCAATACATTTAAAATGTCCATTTAAAAAACTGTCAGCTAAGTTTTAGAAATAAAAATACTTATTCAGCCCATCTAACCAGAATCACAAGAACTCAGGAAAAGCTGTTGACCACTTTAGTAATATATATATATATATATATATATATATATATATATATATATATATATATATATATATATATATATATATATATATATATATATATATATATATATATATATATATATATATATATATATATATATATATATATATATATATATGTGTGTGTGTGTGTGATTTTTATGAAACCTACAGAAAATTCTTAAAATATTTAATAAACAATAAAAAGGTTAATAGGCATATAAAAGTTGAGAAATGAAAATTAAAGTTATAGAGCTGTTGTTCATTTTTATTATAATATTTGTCCATAGAGACAGGGTTGTTAATCCAGAGCTGTAGCCACAAAGTTTTAAGTGGAACTGGAAGCTTTTTTTTTTTTTTTTTTATAATAAATTTATTTTTTGGATGGGATAATTGCCAGAGCAAAATTATTGTTTACAATACAATAAATGAACTTGGATCAATGGCTGAAGCAAAAAATAAATAAAATATAAAATAAAGGGATGTGGAGATGGAGCTGTATGTTTTAAAATGATGATGCCAGAGCATAAAAATATAAAAATTATGTAGATGGAGGTGGATCTGGATATTTTGAAATGCAATAGAAGTCGGAGCCAACAGATAAATTTATTGGTCCCACAGCCCTTCATATATGTCCTTAATAATACCAACACTAGCTAATTTTCATGAAATATATTAAATGTTTGAAATGGGCTGTAAAGAAAAAAAATAGACCCCCTTAATTAAATTAGTTATATCTCATAGTTTGATATTGAAGAAATATTTTATTATTTCTTCTACTCATAGGTTTAGGAGTATGGAGGTGTTTTGTCCCCATGTAGATAAATGTATATATTGACATACGTTTCTTAGAAAAAAATATTTGACAGTTTTGAAGTATTTTCCTTTTTCCCAAAATATTTTCTTATTTCACAACTGTGTTAATTTGCATTTCTTGACTTTTTAACTTTTTGCTATTATATTTTAAGCATTTTCTGTAAACCATTTATAACCATTTACTCATTTATAATTTCACTTTCATTTAATTTTCACTATATATATATATATATATATATATATATATATATATATATATATATATATATATATATATATATATATATATATATATATATATATATATATATATATATATGAATCGACCATGGCTGAAATTTTGGCAGGGCTGGGGTCGAGGTTGCCTAAAATTTGTAAAGAGGTCAAAAGCACTGAAATTTTAGCTTAAAAAAAATTAGATAAAATTTTAATTGAGGTTTATTTAATTATAAGGAAGGAGTACAATAGCAAACATTCATCTAAATTAATGATTATATTCATTTTCTAAAAAAAAAAAAAAGTTTTAAAAAAAGTACAAAAAAAAATTTTTTTTTTTTTTCCTGATTCACAGTAGTGATTCAACAGGTTTACCTAGGTAAGACCCTAAAGTAAAGTTTGAAAAACTGTAAGATATAAAATTATCAATATAACCTGTATTTATACATAACATTGTCATTTTATTGCTATGTATCAAACTTGTATCATTTAGCTACATTATTTCAAAATTATTATTTTGTTTATATTTTCAGTCAATATGGCTAAAAGATTTAGCTTCAGCAATATGGGAGTACTTTACAATGTTTCAGGATAGGCTCGAAATAGTTAAATGTAACATCTGCAGCCAGGAAATTAAAAGAGGATATCCGGGTGCCCCAAGTGAAAAATATTCAACCATATCTTTATGGGGGCATCTAAAATCAAAAAACAAAGATGAATATTCACTAGCAGAAAAGGAGCGGTCAAAAGATAGAAAATATTGAGAAAAAAGGAAAAAAAATTAATTTTCTTATATTTTGTGTGAATTTTTTATTATTATTATTATTATTTGACTGATTGAGCCAAAGTTTTCAGGGCATATGCAAAATGGCCAGGTTTGCCAGGGCTGGGACCGAAGCCCCAGTCAGTCCATATATATATATATATATATATATATATATATATATATATATATATATATATATATATATATATATATATATATATATATATATATATATATATATATATATATATATATATATATATAATAATCAAGAAAAGTATGGCAAAAAATGAATGAAGTATTATCATGAATTAAAGATCTTTATTACTTTCAAATCTATAAAATAACTCAACATTTCAACTACTAGCTGTAGTCATTATCAAGAGAAAATGTGTACCAACTGTAATTTATGCAATAGACAAAAATAGAAATTAGAAAATTTATTTGTATTATGTTTTATTGGTTATTGGATATTTTCAAATTTCTATTTTTATCTGTTACATAAATTACAGTTGGTACACATTTTCTGTCTTGATTTCAGCAACTCTAGATAATGACTACAGCTAGTAGTTGAAATGTTGAGTTATTTTATAGATTTGAAAGTAATAAAGATCTTTAATTTAGGAGTATACTTCATTCATTTTTTGCCCTACTTTTCTTGATTAAAATTAAGCTCAAAAGGGGCAAATGCTGTTTATATATATATATATATATATATATATATATATATATATATATATATATATATATATATATATATATATATATATATATATATATATATATATATATATATATATATATATATATATATATATATATATATATATATATTTCCATTTATATATAATAATATTATATTAAGAATCTAATTGATTTGAATATTGAATTTGGAAATAATTAAACCTTTTATGATATTGTAATCTCAAGTGTAATTATGGAAAAATAAATTCTACTATTGCTAGAGTTTTTGTTTCTTTTTGCAAACATTAAAGTTTAAAAATTTAGACCAAATATTAATTTAAAAATGATAATAATAATAAAGAAAAATTTATTCAAATTCTAGCATTTTTATGAATATATATATAGTTTTAAAGAGAAGCATCAGATCCACATTGTGTTATCATTTCTGGTTAATTGATATTATTGAGGAGTTTTATTTTGAAATTAGCTTGTTTTCAATAGTATTTTTTCTCCCCAAGTACACCAAGCTAAAGTACAAATGCAAGTACTTGTGATATTTTATTTAAGTTATAGTGGTTGTACTTTGTCAAATTTATATATATATATATATATATATATATATATATATATATATATATATATATATATATATATATATATATATATATATATATATATATATATATATATATATATATAGTTAGGGATGGAGTGAAGTATCGGTATCGGCATATTTTAGGTAGGTATCGGGTATCGGCACCGGGGAAATTTTTAGGTATCGTATCGTATCAGTAAAATTTTTGGATAGGAATAAAGTATCGGTATCGGTAGTAGTATTTGGCATATTTTTAGGTATCAGTATCGGTAAAATTTTTGGTTTCGCTCCATCCCTAATATATATATATATATATATATATATATATATATATATATATATATATATATATATATATATATATATATATATATATATATATATATATATATATATATATATATATATATCAGGATTGGCATTTAAAAAACTCACCCCCCAAAAAAAAAAAACTTAATGGTGTTTTTGCTTGTTTTATTTTAATATTTTAAATTTAAAGGAATTCTGATGGAAAAACATTAAATTTATGGCAGTAGTAGTACTCATTCTAAAATGAATACTATAAACTCTTCTGCAATAAGGTGTATTAAGATTATGCTACAAAACTATATTATGGAATCAATTTAACAGTCTTTTAGTTTTTAAGAACCATTTATTTAAAGAGATGTGCATTTAAAGTTTAAACACAATGACTGTAAATAGCAAAACAAAAACAAGGGGGCGTTAGCTTAGCTAAAGAGATTAATATTTAGATGACACAACTGGTCCAGAATTAGAATTCAAAATCTGTAAACTGAAACCAGCTTTTCAGCCCTTTCATTTCCTAATGAATTTCTCAATTTGATCCATACCAACCCAAAAGTTGAAAAAACTTTCAATAGAGCCAGAACTTGCTGGACATCAATGCAAGTCTGCAATAAATTTGCAGAATCCAGTGGAGAGCTTTTTCTCATTTTTTCACCTTGTCTTGCGTCATGCCAATGACTCTCCAAAAATGTTCAGGTGTCACAGTAGTTAGAATGTTGCAATTAAAAATGTATCATGAAAAAGTTTCTGGGCCTTTGAGTTTGAATAGGCAGAGTGCACTCACTCAAACCTTGGTGAGTATATTTCAGGACTAGGAATGAAGGTTACACATAGTTACACCATTGTAAATTTGTGTAGTGTTTCCTCCTATGTTGCTGATCCATGACAAAAGCTTATATAGCTGTTAAGACATATTGAGAACTACCACCCCATTGCCTCATCCTTATTTTGATTTCTATTTTTCTTTAACGATAACAGTAGAACTGAAATGCTAAGCCAACACGGTTATGGTTACTGAATGATAAACCTTTATTCATTTTTCTCATTGAGGTGATCTTTTCTCTCTTCCGCATAGGTTAAATCGGGCTGACCAATTGCTATCTTACAGGACATGCGCGACCTAGGTGTTATTTCTGTAACATGGATATATTGTACATTGTAAACCAAAAAAATTACTATAGTCAAATTAAATGATTTAAAAGTATAATTAGCATGTACCGTAACTATATTTTTAGCACTTGTGGTCTGAGTATACATTACCTTTTAATAAAGTTATACGATAGTGTTGACAAACCTCTGGGTGCATTTGCTTGCCATTTTATTTTTAGTTGGACATTGATTATTTCATAGACAGCTAGTTGCAAAATTTGATTAGACAAATTAATTACATGATTTGACTGGGACAGTCTCGAAAGGCCCTTGTGGCTTCTTACTGTCTCTTTATTTCTGATGTTCTTATGTGTTTGTGGAGTATCATCGGACAAAAGCAGTTCTTGTCATGTTTTCTTTCATTCATTTCAATACTTAGTCTGCTTCTATCCTATAATATCGTATTTTATTATTTTACTTCCTATCTATAATATCGTGTTTTATTATTTTCTTTCCGATCTCTAGTGTAATCTCATTACTCATTAATACCCACCCAATAGTGTTGAAATTCAAAAGATTTCATTTTCTGCAAAAAAAATTAAAAAAAATTTTTTTTTTTCATTTTGCCAATCTACATAATTTTCTTGTTTAAACATATTGAACAAGTGTTTCATCACTTTTGTGTTTTCATTTAAAGCGTTCGATTACCTTTTGCTCTACTCAAGAATGTTTCACAACTCCACGAGAATCTTCAAGAAGACATTTAAAATCAAACATATCAGAAAAATAGGTTGCATACAGATGAAAAATTTGTAAAACTTATCGATTTATTTTTCTTTGGACATTTTTGTTTTTTAAATATAAATTTATCTACTTTATTATTTAATAACCAACTATTCAGATTTTTATATATTTACTATCTTTCAACCAACAATAAATTGAGAAAATCTCATAACCTTTTATTTTTTTCAGATGTATTGTTGGTATAAATACTGGAAGTGGATCAAAGGTAGAGAGAAAAAAAAACAAAAAACATGTCGGCGCATCTTTAAAAGTCCTCAGCTTTATAAACAATTTGGCAAATTTTGAGTGGAGCGCAGAGGGGCAAAATTGTTAAAATTATCTGTGTATACCTAATTTACTTTATATATATATATATATATATATATATATATATATATATATATATATATATATATATATATATATATATATATATATATATATATATATATATATATTAATAAAATTATAATATATATATATATTTTTTTTTTTTTACATTTTTAATGAATTGTAAAGTTTCGTGCTGAAAACTGTGACCGTAAAATTTACGGTAATCTGCCGGCATTTGGCGGCTGCCAACTAAATACCGTAAAAAAAACTGCCACCGTTTTCTGATCAAAATACGGTCACCGTTTTCAGTATGGTAAAGTACCGTAAAAAAAACGGTCACCGTATTTGTTTAAAAAAACGGTGGCCGTATTTTTTACAGTACTTTACCATACTGAAAACGGTGACCGTATTTTGATCAAAAAACGGTCGCCGTTTTTTTTACGGTATTTAGTTGGCAGCCGCCAAATGCCGGCAGATTACCGTAAATTTTACGGTCAAAGTTTTACAGTGTAGTTGTCTACGTTTTTCAAAACTGTATGATGCTTTAACTTGCCGTTGGTCTTATAGTTGATCTTATAGTTGGTCTTATAGTTGATCTTATAGTCGATCTTATAGTTGGCCTTATAGTTGGTTTTATAGTTGTTGGTCTTATAGTTGTTAGTTTTATAGTTGGTCTTTTAGTTGATCTTATAGTTGGTCTTATAGTTGATCTTATAGTCGATCTTATAGTTGGCCTTATAGTTGGTTTTATAGTTGTTGGTCTTATAGTTGGTCTTATAGTTGTTAGTTTTATAGTTGGTCTTATAGTTGATCTTATAGTTGGTCTAATAATTGGTCTTTTAATTGTTGGTCTTATGGTTGGTTTTATAGTTGGTTTTTTAGTTGGTCTTACAGTTGGTCATATGGTTGGTCTTATAGTTGGACTTATAGTTGGTCTTATGATTAGTCTTATAGTTGATCTTATAGTTGTTAACGAGCTGCAATTCACCATTAAAAAAAATATTATTAAAACTATTGCCTAATTTAACGAAGATGAAAGAAAATAAAACTCTTAAAACTCTTCAATTAACAATATGAAACTCCTAAAACTCTTCACTAATGACGAAATTAGTCACTCAGAAATTACCCACAAAATTATTGGTGGTGACTATTATTTTTTAGTGACTATTAATGATTCATAACGCATGATCTATCAAATGAAAAAAGGCAAAAGTCTTTCAGTTCATGCATGCTATATAATAATAATAAAAAAATAATAATAATAATAATAATAATAATAATAATAATAATAATAATAATAATGATAATAATAATAATATAATAATAATAATAATAATAATAACAACAATAATAATAATAATAATAATATATAATAATAATAAATAATAATAATAATAATAAATAATAATAATAAAAATAATAATAATAATAATAATAATAATAATAATAATAATAATAATAATAATTATCGGGTATCATTTAAAAATAATACTAATAATAATAATAAATAAAATAATAATAATAATAATAATAATAATAATAATAATAATAATAATAATAATAATAATAATTAATAATTTAAAATTCAGAAATGTTTTCAATTAATTAAAAAACTTATAGTTTTTTAAGGTGAAGCATTTTTATTTAAAAAAACAATTTTTTTTTTTTTTTTTTTTTTTTTTTTTTTTTTTTTTTTTTTTTTTTTTTTTTTTTTTTTATTTATTTATTTACTTATTATTTTTTTACCTCAATTATTATTATTATTATTATTATTATTATTATTATTATTATTATTATTATTATTATTATTATTATTAATTATTATTATTATTTTATTATTATTATTTATTATTATTTTATTATTATATTTATTATTATTATTATATATTATTAATTATTATTATTATTATTATTATTATTATTATTATTATTTTATTATTATCATTATTATTATATTATTATTATTATTATTTTTCATAGTTGTAAAACAGCTGAAAAAATTAGCAGCATTATAAGCACAAAATATATCCTGTTAAACAAGCACCAGAGAGAGGTCGTGAAGAAGAAGTTGGATTGGTGTTTTCTAGGAAGTCAATGTGTATGCGTGTGTGTATATGTGTGTATGCGTGTGTGTGTGTATATGTGTGGGTGTATGTTTGTGCATGTATGTGTATGTCTATGTGTGTGTATGTATGTGTTTGTGGAGTTTTCACCACGAACTTCTAGAATCTAGATAGATGATTCCACCTTTCGAACCCGAATGTGAAAAAAAAAATTAATAAATAAAAATAAAAATAAATAAATGAATAAATAAATAAAAAAAAAATTAAAAAACAAAAACGTGTAAAACAGGGAATTAAACTTGTTCGGTGCATGTTCCAGACGAGAAATTTTAGTAAATTATTTTTATAAAATTTATCTTTTTATTTGGTAATTAATATATATATATATATATATATATATATATATATATATATATATATATATATATATATATATATATATATAATTATATATATATATATATATATATATATATATATATATATATATATATATATATATATATATATATATATATATATATATATATATATATATATATATATATATATATATATATATATATATATATATATATATATATATATATATATATATATATATATATATATATATATATATATATATATATATATATATATATATATATATATATATATATATATATATATATATATATATATATATATATATATATATATATATATATATATATATATATATATATATATATAAAAAAAATATATATATATTTATTATTATAATGAAATTGGTTGTATTGAATATTCTTATATTTATATTGGGGAAATAAATGATTTTGAAAGATGAATATACTGTGGCTCTAACGGTAGAGTGATTGGCTCACATGCTTTAGGGCACAGGTTGGATCCCTTTTTGGGGATCCTAGAAAAATTCCTCTCCTCGAATAAGGCAATGCCCGTAAAAAAAAACGAAAAAAAAACGTTTAAGTATAAATAACACAAATTTTCCACTAGTTTGACATAGAAGTAATGAGAGACATGAGATTAGTAATGAACGCTACTGATTGCAGTTCTAAATAAAATAATGTTTTAAGAACTTTAACACAATCCTTTTTAGTTAAAAAACAAAAAATAAGGAATTTATATACTGGCTCCTTTGCATTAGACGTTATTACTAAAAATATGGCAAAAAATTTATTCCTCACTCTCTTTAAAAAGTTATTTAATGAGGAACGATAACAAAGTCACAAGAGTAGCCATTTTGAATTTTCGTAGTCATTGTTTTTTTTTTTTTTTTTTTTTTTTTTTTTTTTTTTTATTATATTGAATTGGTTGTTAATGGCAGGAGGAAAAATAATGCTGCACTGATATATATTATATATATATATATATATATATATATATATATATATATATATATATATATATATATATATATATATATATATATATATATATAACAGTGGTTGTAAAAGGCCAATGGCTTGCATAGTTTCCACAAGTTTGGGAACATCTAAATCCTTAATTAAATCAGATAAACGGTCGACATGGTCGGATTCACGGCGTTTAAATGTCTTCAAAGGAGTGAGGAAAATGGGAGGGAGGGGGGAAAGGTTAGAAAGGGGGGAAAGATTTTCTAAAAAATACCTCAGATTACCAACTCTATTAGAAGCCTGTTATTTGAAAAAGGTATTCTGATTCTTCCAAGAAAGACCTCAAGAATATAAAATACCAAAAAATTAAAAAAAGACTAAGTTTTCAGTTGAATGTTCTCGAAGAATATTAGATCTCAGTTGTTCCAGGGTCATCCTCGAAGCATTAGCTATTTGTCATTGAGGGAAATTTCTTTCAAACTGAAATTAGTAATGAAGGATAGTATTTTTGCCGTAAGAGCTTATAGGAGACGATGTGACATATAGGAGATAATGTGACATATAAGAGATGTGACATATTAGAGACGATGTGACATATGACGATGTAACATATAAGAGACGATGTGACATATATAAAATCACTGATGAGAAGAAAGAAAAATAGTTTGGGATATAAGTGAGTACTGATAAGCACAACTGCTGATTGTTTTAAAGTATAAACGGTGGTTGTCTACAACGACACATTTAGAGTGACCGGAAAGGAAATCAAAGAGGGAAAAGTTTAGAAATCAAAGCTTTGTACAGACTCTATCGAAGACATTCACTGAAGTGAAGAAGAGCAAAGGACCAGGAATTAGTGAGTGAGAGAGAGAAAGAGAGAAAGAGAGAGAGAGAGAGAGAGAGAGAGAGAGAGAGAGAGAGAGAGAGAGAGAGAGAGAGAGAGAGAGAGAGAGAGAGAAAATGGAAAGAAGATTGCCAGATGAACGTTCCTTTTTGGAAGCCATATAGGCAATCTGACATAAGATTAGAAGAATTAAGATACTTTCAAATCTTCCTCTTGAGAATATATATATATATATATATATATATATATATATATATATATATATATATATATATATATATATATATATATATATATATATATATATATATATATATATATATATATATATATATATATATATATATATATATATATATATATATATATATATATATATATATATATATATATATATATATATATATATATATATATATATATATATATATATATATATATATATATATATATATATATATATATATATATATATATATATATATATATATATATATATATATATATATATATATATATATATATATATATATATATATATATATATATATATATATATATATATATATATATATATATATATATATATATATATATATATATATATATATATATATATATATATATATATATATATATATATATATATATATATATATATATATATATATATATATATATATATATATATATATATATATATATATATATATATATATATATATATATATATATCTTAATTTTGATGATGCATAGAAAAGTTGTGTTCCTTGTAACATGCTTAGCAACTCACCTCTTTACATGACAAGGTCAAAATCAGATATGAAATAAAACAGATTTTCAAAATATTCATCATATTCATACGAATAATATTCATGCAAAATATTCATATGAGATTATTCTTATTCATGTAAAAGATCCATGCAAGGTTAAGAAGAATACAAGATTTGTTACTCGTCTATAAACAGATTGTTCTAAACACTGTGTATAGTATACAGTATATATTTGGTTGCAAAATATGTTAGTTCTCTTCTTCATGGTTATTATGTTATAGTTTTAGGAACCATTACCGTAATGCGTTATAGTAGATCTGATCAGTTTTTTTTTTTTTTTTTTTTTTTTTAAAGACAATGATGATGGCTTTTGTATGGTAGATTTTTCTTTTTTGGAGAAATTTCGTAAATATATAAACAAAATTATTTAATATGGTTTCATCTTTGAAGCAATATAAATTTTATTTTTGAAATACAAAAAAGGAATCCATATAATTAAATGAGGTATATTAAATGAACTAAATACTATTTGACTCAGATATTTCTTGTAAGAAAATTCATAACATTCCCAAGATACTTTAATCAATAAATGTCTAGTAGATGATGATAATATAAAAATATTCTTAACAATCTAAATATCTGAATTCTTTGAAAGCAGATTTAGAAAATAGATTTTTCAATATTTTTATTCTATAAATGATGTTAGGGATTTTCGATCTATACATTACCTATACTACAATTGAGTTTGCTAGTAGCAATATTCAAAAACGCGGTTAAAAATCAATAAAGAATGTAAAATGAATTTTGACAGGCGAAATGGTTGATTTCTGACGAATAATACATGCAAGATATTAATGAGGAACGATATCAAAGTCACAAGTTAAAAAGTAAAATTACTTCATCAAATAATGTAGGGAAAAAATAACCTCTATTCTTTTGTCAATTTCTGTACTTTATAAGGGTTAATCGGGGTTCGGTCATGTTATCCAAATTTGAACGGGTTGAGGAAAAATAGACTCTGTGTATGTACTAGTGAAGACGTGGTGGCACTGTGGTCAAACTCATACTTACTAACTGAAAACTAGACATTCATCTTCTAGTTTAGAAAAAATGAAGCATTTGATTAAAATATAATTTTTAAAATATATACAATTCGTTCTTGATTTATTTAAATATTTTGATAGGTAAGATACTTTTTCTAACTTTTCCTTTAAAAAATATAATTAAATTTATATTAAGTATAAATTTATATTAACTATATATTTATATTAAGTGATTCGGGGTGAATAAAAGGTAGGATAACCCTGTAATAGGTGACTATGACATCAAATTATAAAGTTGAAGATTTATTTTCATATATTGAAACAGGATTTTAAAAAAAAAAAAAAAATTATTAAAAAATTTATATTAAAAATTTCCAGTTTTAGGAGAAAATAATAATTAATAAAAGTTTGTTAAAAAAAAGAAATAAAATTCTAAAAAAAAAATTTTTTTTTTTTATAAAATTTACTAAATGTTTTCAAAGTTTTAATAATAATTATAATTAAAATTAAAAATTAAAATAACTTCTGAAATACTAGGATTTTTTAAAAAATTTTGTTAAAAAAAAAATAAATATATTAAATTAAAATTAAAAATGCAAAATTATTTCTTATATATTTTTTTTAAAACTAATGCTTGTTACATTGATGTGAAGTTCAAAAATTATAATCTACGATTTTTTTCATTTATAATTACATATAAAAAATATATTCCTTTTGCATATAATCTCGAATTATTTCCTTTA
>SEYY01017332.1:7500-10000 GCA_009176605.1 Armadillidium nasatum
TGCCCGTCTGTCTGTCTGTCTGTCGGTCGGTCTGAATGCCTGTCTGCCTCTCTGTCTGTCCGTCTGTCTGCCTGTTTGTCTTCTTGTCCGTCTGTCCGTCTGTCTGTCTGTCTGTCTGTCTGTCTGTCTTGTCTGTCTGTCTGTCTGTCTGAATGCCTGCCTGCCTGTCAGTCTGTCTCTCTATCTGCCTGCCTGCCTGTCTGTCTATTTGTCCGTCTGCCAGTGTTCTTGCGTGGTCGCTTGCAAATTTGACACTCTCCCAAGACTATAATTATTGTATTGAGTTAAAAGAAAATATTTTGGTATTTGTGCGTTTCCTTTTACCGCTTTTCGTCATCTTTGCAAGTGTGTCAAAAACAGCATCGATAACGACAACAACAAAGATTTAATAAATATAGAGGAAAAAAAATATGTATTTCATATAATTATAATTAATTTTTATAGTAATATTAAATTATTTTTCCCCCTTATTTGCTCATTAAATTCATTTGTAGACACTTGCAATATATTTTAATCTAGTAAAATAAAAAAATAAATTATATATATATATATATATATATATATATATATATATATATATATATATATATATATATATATATATATATATATATATATATATATATATATATATATATATATATATATATATATATATATATATATATATATATATATATATATATATATATATATATATATATATATATATATATATATATATATATATATATATATATATATATATATATATATATATATATATATATATATATATATATATATATATATATAAATAAAATAAAAAAAAAAAAAAAAAAAAAAAAAAGAGCAAAAAAAAAAAAAAAAAAATCGATAATAAATAATAAATAAACTGATTATATATTTTTATTTATTTTATTTTTTAAAGACGTTTGAAAAAGTTGATTTGTACATTTGCGTTGTGAGAGTCTTTGGTTTAATACCTCTTAAGGGTCATAGGGATGCACCTTCCAATTAAGATCTCCACAACAAAATAAAGAATTTATATTATAATAACAATAATAATAATAATAATAATATTAATAATAATAATAATAATAATAATAATAATAATAATAATAATAATAATAATAATAATAATAATAATAATAATAATAATAATAATAATAATAATAATAATAATAATAATAATAATAATAATAATAATTAAAATAATAATTGCAAAAACATTAATAATTCCAAATTCCAAATTTTTTATTCAGAGGTATAATTACAGGTTATACAGTGTTTCAGTAGGTCCTACTCTACTAGATACAATATTTGTAATTAGTTGTACATTACTCTGAAAAGGGGTTTCTAAGGGGAAGCACATTGGTTTCCTTTGAACCCCAAAGTTTAGTTGATAAATATTACATCAATATGATTAAATATCCATTTTTATACAAATATGATGCATAAATATAATGAGAAATAATAAATATAGTAATAGTAATAATAATAATAAATACTAATAATGATAATAACAAAATAATAATAAGGATAAAAAATGAAAATAATAATTAAAAAATAATAATTATAAAAATAATAATAATAAAAATAATAATCACAAAAATAAAAATAATGATAATAATAAAATAATAATGATAATAATAAATGAAAATAATAATTATAAAAATAATAATTATAAAAATAGTAATTATAAAAATAATAACAATTAAAATCATAATAACAATAGTTAAAATCATAATAATAATAATAATAATAATAATAATAATAATAATAATAATGATAATAATAATAATCATAATAATAATAATAATAATAATAATAATAATAATGATAATAATAAAAATAATAATAATAATAATGATAGTAAAAATAATAATAATAATAATAATAAAGTAATAATAATAATTATAATACTAATAAATATTAATAACAATAATAATACATATTAATAATAATAACAATAGTAATAATAATGATAATAAAATAATAGTAATAAAAATAGTCATGATAATTATAATAAAGATAATAATAATAAAAATAATAATAATTATAAAATGATAATTGCAAAAATAATAATAATAATAAATAATTATTAAAATAATAATTATAAAAATAATAATAATTATAATAATAATAATAGTAATGATAAAATAATAATAATAAAAATAATAACAGTAATGATACTGATAATTAAAATACCAATAATTAATATTAAAAATAATAATCATACTACTACTGATAATAATAATAATAATTAAAATGATACTAATAATAATAGTAATAATAAAATAATAAAAAGAAAACTAATAATTATAAAACTTAAAATAAATATTAATAATAATATTAATCATACTCTACTGATAATAATAATAATAATAATTAAAATGATACTAATAATAATAGTAATAATAAAATAATAAAAAGAAAACTAATAATTCTAAAATTTAAAATAAATATTAATAATAATAATAATAGTAATAATAATAATGATAATAATGATTATAATAAT
>SEYY01017332.1:15000-20000 GCA_009176605.1 Armadillidium nasatum
TGATCTTTCCGAGAAAGGTCAAGAGAAGTAGAAACCCCAAATCTATTATGGACAGAGAAAGGTTGGAGTTGTATGCTTTCGAAGAAGATGTCATAGTAGTGTTGAAGGTGGCGTCGAGTAGAAAGATGGGGGAATTAAGTTTTCGAACTATTGAAAACAACCATGCTTTCTCTTTCCCAATTTGAAATACGAGAAAGATCAGACGTCAGTTTCTTCAAGGCCAACATTCTTCCGTTAATTGACTACTAATGGGAGAGGCAAAATGCTGGAGATAGGAGAGATCCCTGAGGATGATATATATATATATATATATATATATATATATATATATATATATATATATATATATATATATATATATATATATATATATATATATATATATATATATATATATATATATAATATATATAAGTGAAAAAAATTAATTAAAATTTTAAATTACATCAAGATCAAAGTCGAAAATATTAATTTTTAGAGAAAAATTCGAGAAAGACAATTTAAAAAAAAAAAAAAAAAAAAAATTAAATAAATTAGCGCATAAATAACTTTTCTTTCCTTTTTAAATTTAATTGCATTTTAAATGACTTAAAGATAATCACATTCTTTATATATATATATATATATATATATATATATATATATATATATATATATATATATATATATATATATATATATATATATATATATATATATATATATATATATATATATATATATATATATATATATATATATATATATATATATATATATATATATATATATATATATATATATATATATATATATATATATATATATATATATATATATATATATATATATATATATATATATATATATATATATATATATATATATATATATATATATATATATATATATATATATATATATATATATATATATATATATATATATATATATATATATATATATATATATATATATATATATATATATATATATATATATATATATATATATATATATATATATATATATATATATATATATATATATATATATATATATATATATATATATATATATATATATATATATATATATATATATATATATATATATATATATATATATATATATATATATATATATATATATATATATATATATATATATATATGCGTCACTACTCTCCAAGCTCCCTTCCTTTGAATTTTATCCTTTACTTTGCTTACTTATGTCCAGCTTTCTCTCAGATCGTTCCAAATCAGCCCTTGTCGATGGAGCGACCTTTTCCCTCTTTTCTGTCAATTGCGGTGTTCATCAGCGTACTATTCTATCTCCTACATTATTCTTACTTTTCATTAACGATTTTCTCAGCTCCACTTCTAACTCTGTTCATTCTTATGGCGATGACTCAACTGTTCAAGCTTATGAAGATGACTCAAATGATTAATAAACTGTCCACTACTTTCAAACTCACTTGACCCTCTGCTGTCTCTACGACGAGACGTTGATCCACTATCTCTTTTCTATTGGTACTACAACTGTAAGTGCTCGAAGGAATTGACCTCTCGCATTCCACTACTATGGGGTCGCCCTCGTGGCACAAAGGATTAGATGCTTTCGCAGGAATTTTGTGTGAATAGGGTAGACCCCCAGGATTGTCCGTTGTGGGTGACTCCTATTTTCCAGTCACTTCTGTTCCGTGGAACTCTCTCCAATCATTTGTTTTTCATGATGCCTTTAATCTTCTTTTCTTTAAGGCCTCCGCCTGCTCTCATCTGAGAAATTCTCGTTTGGCCCTGGATTGGGTGGATTTTCTTTTTTTGGGGGGTGGGGTGGGGGTGGGATACCTCCTAGAAAAAGAGTTCAGCCCGTGAGCGGTGGTAAACTGTAATATATATATATATATATATATATATATATATATATATATATATATATATATATATATATATATATATATATATATATATATATATATATATATATATATCGTCGCTGTGAAATCAAACCGGCATATCTGCAAAATTCATATTTTTCACCTGAGCGCTTTAAAGTTTACGCAAATGGGCTTTTTACTTGTAAATGCATACCGGCTCAACGCCATCTGACGGATTTTTATTCAACTATACGATATGCCGGTTCGACATAAAAATAGACGGGAAAAAAAGAAATCTTTTGACACCAAAAACTCAAAAACTCAATTTTTGCAGATATGCCGGTTTGATTATATATATATATATATATATATATATATATATATATATATATATATATATATATATATATATATATATATATATATATATATATATATATATATATATATATATATATATATATATATATATATATATATATATATATATATATATATATATATATATATATATATATATATATATATATATATATATATATATATATATATATATATATATATATATATATATATATATATATATATATATATATATATATATATATATATATATATATATATATATATATATATATATATATATATATATATATATATATATATATATATATATATATATATATATATATATACATATATAAACCCAGTTCAGTTAGTAGGTCTTCAAGTGTGATTGTTTCAAAAGATGAAAGTTTGTCTTTATTTTTTATATTTTTTATTAAAATTATGATTTACGATACTGAATGTTCAGTGTCGGTTTCCGTTTCAAGTTCTTAAGAACATTCTTCTAACATCTCTTACTCGCTCTTTTTTGGTACAGTGTTCTCGCAAACTTTAGTAATATTTAAACAAAACTATTATTATTAAATTTTATTATTATTATTATTATTATTATTATTATTATTATTATTATTATTATTATTATTATTATTTTTATTCAGTATTTTTTCATTATTATTATTATTATTATTATTATTATTATTATTATTATTATTATTATTATTATTATTATTATTATTATTATTATTATTATTATTATTATTATTATATTATTATTATTATTATTTACAATACAATACTATGAAAAGTTAATAAAAAGCTCTACACAAAATCCCTTTTTTTATTAATAAAAAATTAATAAAAAAAAAAAAAGGAAAGAAAAAAAACATGAAAATGAATGAATTTTTCATCCCTGAAAAAAACATTAAATGAAATTTTATTTCTTTTTTTATTTTCAATTTTTGGGTTTTATGAAGAGATTTTTTGGTTTAAAAGAAATCGCTCAATTTATTATGGAGGACTTAATGGCTTCTAGTGTTTATTTATATACGAGTATATAGCCTCTCTCTCTCTCTCTCTCTCTCTCTCTCTCTCTCTCTCTATATATATATATATATATATATATATATATATATATATATATATATATATATATATATATATATATATATATATATATATATATATATATATATATATATATATATATATATATATATATATATATATATATATATATATATATATATATATATATATATATATATATATATATATATATATATATATATATATATATATATATATATATATATATATATATATATATATATATATATATATATATATATATATATATATATATATATATATATATATATATATATATATATATATATATATGAGTGTGTGTGTGTATGTGTTTGTGAGTGTATACATGTGTGTATGTGTGTGCATTCTTGAATTTATTTATTGCTTCTGTCTTTTGTATATATTTGACCTTGGTATGCTTCGTTAGAGTATTGAAATATCTTCTATTTATTCTCTCTAATCTCTTTCACTGGTATTTATTTTTATTATTTTTGTAAAGAAATATTTTATTGGCTTTGAGATTTTGAAGTAGAAATACTCGTATCTCAATTTACTTGAATGGTTTAATCTGGTTGTCGGAGCTGTTTATTGAAATGTCTTTATTTAATTTAACATTAAATTTATTTATAATAAATGTAATATTATTGGAGTATTTATAATTATTAAGGAAGCTTCTCATTTGTTATTGAATATTCGTTTTAGATATTCTTTAATTGACGATTTTTAAAATGTCTTTTTATGTGAATTTGCTCTTAGGATACTCGCTCTTTTGATACTAGGAGTTTTGGGGTATACGAATTGTACTTTATTTCATTTATTACTATTATTAATAAATTTTGAAAAATAGATTTCAAGGAATGACAGAAGATAATAGGATTTTGGAGGTTTTGATCCAATTTGACCAGTCGCTGGTCTTACATACAGCTTAGGTACTCAAATTCATAAGTAAAACCTAAAGGATATTTGTTAATAAAAACGTGTACAACCAATTGTATAAAGGTTCATCTACTTTTGCCATATAACATAATTTTATTTTAATTCTTTTTTTTCATTTATTTATTTATTTTGTTTTTAACTAAAAATATTTTTGAGTTGAAAATATTTCACTTACTTGTCTCAGAATTTGATCACAATTAAAAGTGGTGTAAAAGAACTTGACCAACGTAATTTATTAAACAAGCTTTTTTTTTTCCAAAATAATACCATGAAAAAAAAAACGATTTATATTGACTTTTATTATCTAACTATTTTGCGATATTTTCTGTAATTTTAAAAAAAATATATTTTTAAATCTTCGCTATCACTGGTCTCTACAGACGGTCTAGTCGGGTATAAGCATCCCGAAGGACATGGCTTGAGCACTCTTGCTTAAATAACTATTAAAATGATCTCGTCATTTCTAATATATTATTTTAAAATTCTTTCTGTCTGATTTTCTGCTTTGATACATCAACTGAGGCGACGTGAAGCATTGATCTCTTTTAATATCTTCGACATAATATTAACAAACAACAAATACAGTGAAATCGCCACCAGAGACTCAGAGAAGACAGAGAATAGACATTTTTTTTATCTTTTATTTTATTTTTATTTTTTACACCAGTGTTTTTTTTCTTCAAATTTAAATATCTTTTAAATTTACACTCGATATATATTTTTGCTTTGCATATTAAAGGCCAATTATTTTAAATATTCATGAATATATATA
>SEYY01017332.1:45000-47500 GCA_009176605.1 Armadillidium nasatum
GAGGCAAAAGCTTGAGCGAACACACACACATATATATATATATATATATATATATATATATATATATATATATATATATATATATATATATATATATATATATATATATATATATATATATATATATATATATATATATATATATATATATATATATATATATATATATATATATATATATATATATATTTTTATTTTACCTTACCCCAGGTAGGACTTTCGTCCTGTCAGTAGGATCTTCCGAGGAAGATCCTTGGTTTCTTGGGCCCACGGCGGATACCGCTGGCTGGGCCAGGCTATATCGCGGATGCCGGAGATTATTCCATCAGTTAAACAACTGTTTCACTTTCCACTGAACCACTTTTTTCCCCACCTATATATATATATATATATATATATATATATATATATATATATATATATATATATATATATATATATATATATATATATATATATATATATATATATATATATATATATATATATATATATATATATATATATATATATATATATATATATATATATATATATATATATATATATATATATATATATATATATCAATACCTTTTAAAAAACATGAATAACAAATACTAGATAAATCGGAGGACCTTACTCTAGTGACCCAAACGATGACCTATTTCCTTTGGCCAAATGTCCCAAAAAGAAAGAAAAAAAAATTAGAAGTAAAAAAAAAAAAAAGTTTGAAAAAGGAGACAATAAAAAAATCTGAATATGGAAATAATAATTAAAAATATTATTACTGAAATTCTGAAAACAAAATTATTTTTATTTATTTCTTTATTTTTGAGAAATTCTAAGTGTTTATTGGAACGAAGGAAGAAAAAAAAATATTTTAGTTTTTATCTTTTATTTTTTTTTTTTAACGTAATTTTTTTTGTTCCAAAAAGCTAAACTTGGAAGTGCTTACAGTCAAGGGCGGCAGGACTGAATGCATTTATATATATATATATATATATATATATATATATATATATATATATATATATATATATATATATATATATATATATATATATATATATATATATATATATATATATATATATATATATATATATATATATTATATATATATATATATATATATATATATATATATATATATATATATATATATATATATATATATATATATATATATATATTATATATATATATATATATATATATATATATATATATATATATATATATATATATATATATATATATATATATATATATATATATATATATATATATATATATATATATATATATATATATATTTATATATATATATATGGTGTTTTGCAACAAGTAAAGACAAATTCCAGTGTAAATAACATAAATGAAACAATGTCATATTAATCTTTCTATGACCTTCATTTTTCTGTTTCTGGGTTGCAATAATAATTAATTTTAGTCCAGTTTATATAATATATATATATATATATATATATATATATATATATATATATATATATATATATATATATATATATATATATATATATATATATATATATATATATATATATAATATATATATATATATATATATATATATATATTATATATATATATATATATATATATATATATATATATATATATATATATATATATATATATATATATATATATATTACTGTCATTACTGTCCTCTCCCAAGAAGGTCATGGCCTTCTAATGGGAAAGCACGACCTGTCAGTGGACTCAGCAATCGCCTCCATTCAGCTCTGTCCTCCCACAGTTCTTCTTTTTTGTATCTCTTCCATCGTCAACAGCTCGCTCGCATCTCCTTAGCAAATATATATATATATATATATATATATATATATATATATATATATATATATATATATATATATATATATATATATATATATATATATATATATATATATATATATATATATATATATATATATATATATAGTGTGTGTGTGTCTTTTGGGCTGGATGCCCTTCAGGCTGGCACAATAAAACACAGTTATGAATGATTGATAAAGTTCTCGTTTATGTTTAACTTTTTGTTTCACATATTAGTCTGATAATAAACTGTAACTACTTTGCACTTGGAGTGTTTTCTACAGTTTTACGAACCTCTCCTTACTTCATGCTATATTCAACTTAGAAACTGTATAACAAGTTAAATGAACGAAAAAGAGTTTCTTTTTCCTCTCTGTTAACATTTTTCTACGCAGCACATCGATAGTTTGATACAATATTGTAAAATCATGACAATGATAAGTAAAAAGACATTGATTGTTATTAAAAAGTTTGTATCACATGCAATTTTTGCATCTCAAAATTACCTGATTATATTATTTGAGAAGATTAATGATTAAGATTAATTTTTAAAGACAAAGTCAACATGTTGCTTAAGCAAATTATTTCTGAAGGGAATTATTAAAACTGAAATATATATATATATATATATATATATATATATATATATATATATATATATATATATATATATATA
>SEYY01017332.1:52500-55000 GCA_009176605.1 Armadillidium nasatum
TTTATAATAATATGAATCGTAATAATACTAAAAATTGTTACCATAATAGCAATTACAAAATTCTTGATTTTAAGTTAGTGTGGAGCTATAATAATAATAGTAATAATAATAATAATAATAATAATAATAATAATAATAATAATAATAATAATAATAATAATAATAATAATATATAAAATAACAATAATTAATAATAATAATAGTAATAATACTAATTGTAATAATAATAATAATAATAATAATAACAATAATAATAATAATAATAATAATAATAATAATAATAATAATAATAATAATAATAATAATAATAATTATAATAATATTAATAGTAATAATTATTCTGATTTACAAGAGATGAGAGACCAAGTCGAGGAGTTAATTTTAGTATTATACACGAAATTATTATAATTTCGTGTGTAATAATAATAATAATAATAATAATAATAATAATAATAATAATAATGAAGTAATTTATTATAATTAATATTTTTTTAACCTAATGAGCACAATTACATTACTCACAGACACGGAAAACATTACAATTATCCTGCTATTAAATATAACTATTAATTCGGGACGTAAATAATAATAAAATAAACAATAACATCCATAAGAGTGATAGTTTCAGCTGTTTATTAAATAATCTAGAATTCTTCTATTCAGATCTGAAGGAGTATAGAGAGAAGGACTCTGATATCTCAAAGGAACACACGATGATCAGAATTAAAGATTGACAAAGAGACAAAACAGGTTTTTCGGTCCGATAAAACAATCCTAAATGCTTACAAGTCCTCCTGTTGAGCCATAGGTCAATTTGTCACCATTAGGAAACCTGTAATTGTTAAGGGAATGACTATAGTTACATCTTTTTATAAAAACTGGTGAAGAATGTCGGCCTTTAGCTTTCGTCCCCATTGACCATAGCATTAAAGCAACTGCGTATCATATGTTGTAAACCTAAATAGAGTGAAAAAATGATATAATTTAGAATACTCCCTTAAAATGGGACGCCTATTAGATCAAAAGGGGGCTAAGCGCCGAAACAGGACAGAAAAGTAGAAATGGATGAAGGTTTGTGCATTACGGTGATGATTGAAAGAGAGCAATATGGAGGCCCCCCCAATAAAAAGGGGTTAAGTAGATCTCTCTCTCTCTCTCTCTCTCTCTCTCTCTCTCTCTCTCTCTCTCTCTCTCTCTCTCTCTCTCTCTCTCTCTCTATCTTTGGTCTTTAAGGTTAACGGGACCTTTTTCCAGGGTTCTTCGAAGGGTATTGCATCAAATACATTTATTTGCATCGAAGATCGTTTCACCAGAAATAACATTTCTCTACTACTACTATTACCACTAATAATAATAATTATAATAATAATAATAATACTAATAATTATTATTATTTTTTTTCAGTCGAAACTGGGGTACGTGTCTCTTAGATGAACCTCACGACGTCGAGTACACATTCCCCGAACTTCCGCCCGGTGCCATGTATGACGCTAACCACCAGTGTCGCTTGGCATTCGGTGCCAATGCCCGGCATTGCGATGGCATTGAATTGGAGTGTCAGACTCTTTGGTGTCGCGTTGATAATCGCTGCGTAACTCGTCTCGAGGCAGCTGCAGAGGGAACTCAATGTGGAAAACACAAGGTGAACTGTCATCTATAATAATAATAATAATAATAATAATAATAATAATAATAATAATAATAATAATAATAATAATAATAATAATAATAATAATAATAATAATAACAATAATAATGATAATAATTATAATAATGATAATAATTATAACAATAATAATAAAAATAATTAAAATAATAAAATAATAATAATAAAAATAATAATAATAATAATAATAATAATTATAATAATAATAATAATAATAATAATGATAATAAATATGGTTATTATTATTAATTTTATTTTATTATTATTATTATTGCTTTTATAATTATTATTATTATTATTATTATTATTATTATTATTATTATTATTATTATTGCTTTAAATATACTAACATTAATATTATTATCATCATAATCATTGTCTTCCTTTGTAATTTAATCCAATCTTTAAAATAAATAAATGAACGAATAAATTAAAAAAAAAAAGTAATATAAAAAAATCAGACAGTAATATAAAAAATAATTCTATTTAAAACATTTAAAAAAGCTACTTTGTATTTTTAATTTAAAAACGTCTCTGTAAATTAAAAAGATAATAATAATAATTTATTACTACTTTTATAGTACTATTGGTGAATCAGAAAAGTTCTGCAAGTGCCAATTCATTGCACTCCTCACTCCTCCCCCCCTCCCCCCTTTTTGGCATCGACCGTGATGCCATCTTTCCCGTCCTTATTTCTGATATCATTAACATACTAATACCTCATATACACACATACAAACAATTTTATATGTATGTTATGTCATTCATACATAAAAAGGAAAAATACAGAATAAGAAATTGTCACTTAAATAAAGTACATCACCAAGTTGTGAT
>SEYY01017332.1:72500-80000 GCA_009176605.1 Armadillidium nasatum
GCAATAGGAGAATTGTTCATTTTGATATTTTATAAGTTCTTTTCTACTTTAGGTATTGTGATAAAAAGAAGAAACCTAGAGATAAGATTAGAGAATGCAATACTCATCCATGCCCTGCGTGGTGGTGGTCTGGACCCTGGCAACCTTGCTCTGTAACCTGTGGGGAAAAAGGAAAGCGGAGAAGAACTGTTATTTGTGTTAGGTAAACTACATCTTTAATATTATTTATTTGTTTGTTATACTGGAAGTAAAAGTTGATGTTACTGTTTCCTTATTTATTTTTCAGATCATATGGACCAACTGAACAAATGGCCCTTATGGATTCGGACTGTTCTATGTCCTTGAAGCCTCACGAAGAAGAATCGTGCCCAAATCTTCATCCTTGCATTACTGATCGTTCTTGGCTAGCTAGTCCTTGGATTAATGTATTTATAAAGTTTTTTCTTTTATTTTATATATTTGATTAAATGAGTCAAATTGGTCGTCTTGAAATTTGTCTCATTAATTTTATTTTAATTTTTCAGTCTTGTAAAGGAGATCCTTGTGAGTATCAAAAAAGAATTGTTACTTGCGTTGCTCCTAAACTCATTTGCAATCCTCTCACCAAACCTCCTGAACGTCGTCAGTGTGGCAATATAACTTGCGGTCGGTGGAGGGTTGGAAAATGGGAGAAGGTATTGAACGTCTATATTAAGTTAATGTAAATTTGTTTATACATGAAAATTAAAATTTAAAACATTTTTAAAATTATTTCTTCGTAAAGAATAATTAAAATCAATTTTTTTTTTAGTGTTCAACGACTTGTGGAGATGGGGTTCAGATTCGGAATGTTGAGTGCGTAGGGGGAACTGCTTGCGCTCAAAGTGAGGAACCCGCTAGCGTAAAAGAATGCAACTTACGTAACTGTGCTTTAAAACACCAAGAGACATTAATTGAATTACCCTCTGGAGACCTATCCCCACCAGACCCAGAGATTATCATCCAAAATGTAACTTTCTTCCCTGAAAATGATGACAAGAAATCCGATTTCAATTCAACAAACTCTACAACAATAAATAAATTTATTATAAGCGATGTAAAAGGAAATAATATAACGGAAGATTATAATGATTTAACTATAAATGATACGCCTCAATTAATATCAAAAGATTCTTTGGGAAATCAAGCTCCACAAAATACAACAAAGACAGACTCAACAGAAAACGATAATAAAAAAGAGGATGAAGAAATAACAATAATGTTGGAAAAAGAGGAAATACCAAATATAGAAAATATATCTTTGTCAAGTACGTTTGAATCAAATAAAACGAAGTTCTCAATAATTAATGAAAAGGAAGAAGAAGGGATAATAAACAAAGAACCTATTGGTTCAGACCAATACAAAGAAAACGCTACAGATGCAGAGATTAAGAATTCTACGAACAGTTCATCGAACGATTCAAATTATGAATCATTTCCCAATTATGAAAGCGCTCCTGATGATTATTACGATTTCGATCCTCAAGAGGGCGCTTCTTCCCGTCATTCCGAGAAAAATAAAGAGAAAGATGAGAAAGGCAATATTAGCAATGGGGATAAAATAATTGAAACGGAAACAAAGACAAAGAACGAAATCGATGTCGAAAACAAAGAAAATGAAATCGAGGATTTTGAAAATTACAATAAAACTTTTATTAAACACTCGAATATAGAAACAGAAAGCAAAATTTTACCCGAAATCAATAAGACGGAAAATATTACTCATAATTATAATTATGATGAAAATGATGATTACAATTACGAAGACGATTATTATTACGATGAATATGATAATAATAATAATATTTCTGAAAACGACACTCTTGAAGAAAGACCGACAGGCTTCGTCGAAGACAAAATCGACATCGAAGGCGTTCAAGTGATCGAAATCAAATTAAAAAAGAACAAGAAGAATAAAAAAGGCAAAAACGGAAAGAAAGAAACCATCAAGAAGGTCAAAGTTCACACAGGAGCCGAAGCCATCAAAGTTTTGAACAAATTTACTAGAAAGGCTAATTCAAAACAAATGACCTCAAAGATGACGCCTAAATCAAAGAAGAAGAACCAAGACGAATCGGTGACGCCCATTTATAAGTGGGAAGTAGGATCATGGAGTCAGGTAATCTACTTTCTATTTTCAACTTTTAATAAGTATATGTACCCATATATATATATATATATATATATATATATATATATATATATATATATATATATATATATATATATATATATATATATATATATATATATATATATATATATATATATATATATATATATATATATATATATATATATATTATATATATATATATATATATATATATATATATATATATATATATATTATATATATATATATATTATATATATATATATATATATATATATATATATATAATATATAAAAAAAGGAGACAGACGGAGAGGAGAGAGAGAGAGAGAGAGAGAGAGAGAGAGAGAGAGAGAGAGAGAGAGAGAGAGAGAGAGAGAGAGAGAGAGAGAGAGAGAGAGAGAGAGAGAGAGAGAGAGAGAGAGAGAGAGAGAGAGAGATGAAAAGTCTATGTATTAATTTAAAAAATGCTAATTAAAACCCTGTAGATGTGGGGTACACTGAAACGATCATTGAGAGGTCTTAAAATGGTCAACGAAAACATTCATTACACCGAATATAATATTCATAAAAGGGAATTGTAATTCATTTACTGCATATTGTTTGCATTAATGAAGGCGATTTAAAGACCTAGCGAGAACCCTCGTAAATAAGACTTTTAAATACAGATAAATTTTAGGAGAATCAAAGGTCTAAATTATAATATATATTTATCTTCAAATCCCATTATAATAAGAAATATTAAGTAATCTGCGATATATTTTTAGAATTAAATAAATTTATATAATAATAATAATAATAATAATAATAATAATAATAATAATAATAATAATAATAATAATAATAATAATAATAATAATATAATAATAATAATAATAATAATAATAATAATAATAATATAATAATAATAATAATAATAATAATAATAATAATAATAATAATAATAATAATAATAATAATAATAATAATAATAATAATAATAATAATAATAATAATAATAATAATAATAATAATAATAATAATGATAATAATAATAATAATAATAATAATAATAATAATAATAATAATAATAATAATAATAATAATAATAATAATAATAATAATAATAATAATAATAATAATAATAATAATAATAATAATAATAATAATAATAATAATAATAATAATAATAATAATAATAATAATAATAATAATAATAATAATATAATAATAATAATAATAATAATAATAATAATAATAATAATAATAATAATAATAATAATAATAATAATAATAATAAATAATAATAATAATAATAATAATAATAATAATAATAAATAATAATAATAATAATAATAATAATAATAATAATAATAATAATAATAATAATAATAATAATAATAATAATAATAATAATAATAATAATAATAATAATAATAATAATAATAATAATAATAATAATAATAATAATAATAATAATAATTATAATAATAATAAGAGTAAGCATAAAAATAAAAAATTCTTAGCTTTTCCTATAACTATTAATTTGTAATTTCCTTGATGCTATTCGAATAAGTATAGTAAAGTGTTTTTAATTCAGTTTTAATTAATGCTAAATTTATTTATTTAAATTACTTACATGTAAATAATAAATCTCCAGAATAAACACAGTATTTAATATATATAATATATATATATATATATATATATATATATATATATATATATATATATATATATATATATATATATATATATATATATATATATATATATATATATATATATATATATATATATATATATATATATATATATAGGTAATAATATTAAAGACTGCTAACACTCTTGCAGACTAAATATTCATTAAATATCGAAGTTTAATCGAACCCGGGCCCTATAGCACAATATATATATATATATATATATATATATATATATATATATATATATATATATATATATATATATATATATATATATATATATATATATATATATATATATATATATATATATATATATATATATATATATATATATATATATATATATATATATATATATATATATATATATATATATGAGCTGAAAATAAATGTTATCAAAAAAATAATATACGAAGTACTCACACTTGTGACTTGATATTTTATGCAGACTTCGATATTAATTTTATGCAGGTGCAATACGCAACATTCATTAGATTACACGCAAAAACTGAAACACAAGGGCACTCAAACACAGACACAGAAACTGATACAGAAGTTTACACAAAAACGCGCGCACACGCACACGCACACGCAAACCCACACACACTCACGTACACACACAAAGACGTACGCACACACATACACATGCACACAAACAGGTTCGCACACACGCACTACGCCCGCCCGCACGCACACACACGCACGCACACGCACGCTCGCATGCACGTACGCACGCATACACAATAGTGTAATTAAGAATACCCAAAAATATGTCTGGGCAGAAGATTGATAACATGTTATTGCCTTGCATAGTAATGTTCATATTTTTGATATCTTTCTTTAAAAGGAAGTTTAACCATTATCTGCAGCTTTATTAGGCTAAACATTTAAATTTATTCGTTTCCTGTGAGGCTTTTATAAGGTTTCTTTGTTTTATTTTACATATTTAATTACCTTTTTACATATTTATTTTCAATTATTATTATTATTATTATTATTATTATTATTATTATTATTATTATTATTATTATTATTATTATTATTATTATTATTATTATTATTATTATTATTATTATACTTTTTATGATTTTTATTTTTATTATTATTATTATTATTATTATTATTATTATTATTATTATTTATTATTATTATTATTATTATTATTATTATTATTATTATATTATTATTATTAATTATTATTATTATTATTATTATTATTATTATTATTATTATTATTATTATCATATCATAATTGTCATAATTTTTATTATTATTATTATTATTATCATAATTGTCATAATTATTATTATTATTATTATTATTATTATTATTATTATTATTATTATTATTATTATTATTATTTTTGTTAGTGCTCAGAGTCATGCGGTGGAGGGATCCAACATAGATCTGTGGAGTGTTACAGTTCTGGCGCCTTGGTTCCACCTTGGGATTGTCTCGAATTTCCACCGCCAGATTCGCAGCATTGTAACATGGTATGATTATTATTATTATTATTATTATTATTATTATTATTATTATTATTATTATTATTATTATTATTATTATTATTATTATTATTATTATTATTATTATTATTATTATTATTATTATTATTATTATCATTATTATTATTATTATTATTATTATTATCATTAATTTTAATTATAGTAGTAGTATCATTTGAAGTAATAGTTGTTAGAAACAGCAATACAACTAATAGAATCAGTAAAATTCTGTAAACTTTATTTGCAATTTGTCACAACAGAATTAAACTATTTGTTGCTATCATAAATTAGTAAATGAACTAGAGAGGTTTAAAGGTTACATATACATATTACACAATTTGTTTAATTTATTTTTTTATTTACTTAATTTTTAATTTTATTTTTCATATTATTATTATTATTATTATTATTATTATTAGTAGTAGTAGTAGTAGTAGTAGTAGTAGTAGTAGTAGTAGTAAAAGTAGTAAAAGTAGAAGTATCATTATTATTTTTGTATTTTAATAATAATAATTATTATTATCATTATAACCGGTTATCATATAGACTGAGCTCATAGGACGAATTCATCACCCCAGAAGCCCTTTTCAGTTAAAAAAGAAAACAAAAATATTAATAATATATTTTTATTTTGTACACTAGTGTAAAACATTTTTTTTAAGATCAATGAAAGTTTTTTATTTTTTTATTTGATTTGATTATTAAAAATATTATTATTATCATTATTATTATTATTATTATTATTATTATTATTATTATTATTATTATTATTATTATTTATATATAATAATAATAATAATAATAATAATAATAATAATAATAATAATAATAATAATAATAAAAAAAAATAATTATTATTATTATTATTATTATTATTATTATTATTATTATTATTATTATTATTATTATTATTATTATTATTATTATTATTATTATTATTATTATTATTATTATTATTATTATTATTATTATTACTTTAGTGTTAAAATAATAATAGCAATTCTAATTACTTAGTTCCAGTGTCTCAATTGGACTGTATCTGAATTTGGCCCTTGCCCTGTAACATGTGGCAAAGGCATTCGTACTAGGAATGCCACTTGCCCTAAAGAGGGAAAATGTCATCCACGAGATCTTCCTGCCCTTCAGGAGGAATGTGAGAATGCCCCTTGCGTTCACTGGGTGGAAGGCCCTTGGAGTATGTGCACAAAGTCGTGCGGAACAGGCTATCAGATTCGTTTCGTCAAATGTGTTGATTTGAGGAGTCAAGAAGCGTCTCAGGATTGTGTTGAGGAAAGACCGGCTCACAAAAGGAGTTGCAATTCTAATAAATGTCCAGAAAAAATATTAGGTATTTGTGTACTCCTTTATATATATATATATATATATATATATATATATATATATATATATATATATATATATATATATATATATATATATATATATATATATATATATATATATATATATATATATATATATATATATATATATATATTTTCAGAAGCATATTTTTGAAAATAATATAATTTTAATATTTGAACGTTTTTAAAGATTTGCCCTTCAAGCTGAAAGATTTTTAATAGTTGCATATATATATATATATATATATATATATATATATATATATATATATATATATATATATATATATATATATATATATATATATATATATATATATATATATATATATATATATATATATATATATATATATATATATATATATATATATATATATATATATATATATATATATATATATATATATATATATATATATATATATATATATATATATATATATATATATATATATATATATATATATATTTTGTTACAGGCCAGCAAAATCACTGCAAAGATTTCTTAGACAGTATGTTATGCAAAAGATTGGTCCATATGTGCAGTACAAAATATTTCAAAGTGAAATGCTGCCGAACTTGCCACCGATTAAGAGGTTAAATAAAGATTAGTTTTCCGTCTGTTTTTAACCTTCAAAACTCGGATTTTTTTTTTTCCTTTTTCTAAATCTAAAATATTTCACTTCTCATACTAATATCGTTTTCTAATATCAAAACTCTTTCTCTATCGTTTTCTACTTCATTACAGACATTCTTTCTCCTCAGGATTTATTTTTCGCGCCTTTTTTCTTTCGGAATACTTTTGT
>SEYY01017332.1:85000-87500 GCA_009176605.1 Armadillidium nasatum
TTTTTTTTTTTTTTTTTTTTTTTTATTTTTATTTTATTATTATTATTATTATTATTATTATTATTATTATTATTATATATTATTAGTATTTTTATTATTATTATTATTATTATTATTATTATTATTATTATTATTATTATTATTAATTACTATTAGTACTAATAATAATATTAATAGTAGTACTAATAATTTTAAAATCAGAAATTTATTCTACATTAGAAATTTATTTATTCAAAAAAATAAAAAAATAAATAAATAAAAAAAAAAAATACATTAATACTTCAGTAATTTTGTTTTCTTTTAATAGATAAAAGAAATTCCTGAGACTCAAAGGTCCACAATATCTGGTTTTCAAGTATCAAATTTCCAGTTTCATATGAGAGTAAAAAGTAGGCTTTAACCCAAACCGGGCTTGCAGTTCTTTTCTTCTTACAATCGACAGTTTATATAATTTTCATTGCAAAAACAATGATTTATAATAAGAAAATTACATAATCTCGCATAAAAGCACACGAAGAGAAACACGTTAAAACACTTTCAAAAGTTCATCTCTCTTTCTTTGGTAAATATTCGTTTTCAACCATCTACCCCCCAAAACCCCCCCAACACCCACCACCTCCACACCATAAACCATAATCTAACGGAGTCAAGTCTGTAGACCGTATAGAGGCTAGTGGATCTGGATGCTAATTCATTGCCTATGGAAATCAGATTAGGTAAAGAGTCACTTCTAGAAGAGTAAGTGGAGTAGCTCCGACACGGTGATAGTACATTCCCTGACGTTCATTTTGCAGCAGTATATTAATCTTTAGTTTCTTAAACGTTTGTTAATGAAAACAGGAAAAATCAAGTTAAGGTAAATGATAACGCACCTAACATTAACTGCAAAGTGATATTGGAAAGACTATATTACAGCTGATTGCGGATTTTCTTCACTCTAACGATGACTGTATGTACTGTTATTCATACCGTCATTTGTACAGATTGTCTCACCTGTGAAAAATCAGCAATGCCCGCCTGTCCATTAAAAGAAAAATGAGTCTCTTCGTTGCACCAATGTTTGTTGCACATCCGGCCAGAGTAAAGATGTAGGATAGTCTAAATAGAAGTTTTAATGAGGCAAGTAGAAGCAATGTAATCTGTTATTGACTCTTGTCTATAGAACACCCAAACCAGCACTAATTCGTCGAATGCACGTAGTAGGACTATGGTCCACCATCCATAAAATGTTTTCCTCTTCCATCGAATGTTATTCACCTGCACACTTTAATGATATATGAACAATGAGAAATCAATGGGGAAGCATACCGGTAATTAATACGCAAATTGATGTAAACACTGGTGAATATTTTCAGATTGGGTAACAGTTTCTTAGGAAATTTATTATGAATTTTTTCAGTGACATTTTCATATCAAAAATCTAATATATACTGTGTACTCAACCATATTATTCATGAGTAAATATTTCTGGCATTTTATAACTCTCACTCTGATATATATATATATATATATATATATATATATATATATATATATATATATATATATATATATATATATATATATATATATATATATATATATATATATATATATATATATATATTATATATATATATATATTATTATTCATTATTATTATTATTATTATTATTATTATTATTATTATTATTATTATTATTATTATTATTATAATAATAATAATAATAATAATAATAATAATAATAATAATAATAATAATAATTATTATAATAATAATAATAATAATAATAATAATAATAATAATAATAATAATAATAATAATAATAATAATAATAATAATAATAATAATAATAATAATAATAATAATAATAATAATAATAATAATAATAATAATAATAATAATAATAATAATAATAATAATAATAATAATAATAATAATAATGTACCTTTTACTCATAGAGGGTCAAACATATTCGGTTTCATAAAAATAATTGAATTTATATTTTTCTTCATATACAATCAAATAAAACATTTGAAAAACAATAATAAGAGGGCGTTGCCTCCATTTTTTTTTTTTTTTCTTACTCGAAGAACAATAGAAAGTTCTGGACGAAGTTCCCAAGTTTCTTGACTTTCCTGAGGGTGTTGCCAAGTATTCTGTAGAGGAAATTTCATCTACTTTTGATGTTTGACTACGCCTAGCGATCCACCCTTGTATACTTTTATGTTTAAAAGTTATTGCTCTTCAATTTTTTATCCTATATGGCATTTAAGGGTTACTAATAATAATAATAATAATAATAATAATAATAATAATAATAATAATAATAATAATAATAATAATAATAATAATAATAATAATAATAATAATAATAATCCAAATTCCAAAATTTTTATTCAGAGGTATAATTACAGGTTATACAGTGTTTCAGTAGGTCCTACTCTACTAGATACAATATTTGTAATTATTAGTTGTACATTACTCTGAAAAGGGGTTTCTAAGGGGAAGCACATTGGT
>SEYY01017332.1:95000-117500 GCA_009176605.1 Armadillidium nasatum
CTGTATTTATACATATCATAGCTATTTTATAGGACCTCTGGGTGCCCCAAGTAAAAATTTTTCAACTAAAATCTTTGTGGGCATCTAAAATCAAAACAAAGAGATGAACATTTACTAGCAGAAGAGGAGCAGTCAAAAGAAACAGAAAAGAAAAACAAAAATATTGAAAAAATGAGAAGAAAAATCTTAATATTCTTACATTTTGTTTGATTTAATCCACCATCATGAAGTATAATTTGCCATTTGAAATGCGGTAAGCAAACCCCAGTTTTCCCTGATTTTTAGCCAGGGCCTAAGTCAATTCATAAGTCCAGCTGAAGTGTCAAACAATGTTTAATATTCTCAACAGGAGTAGCAAACTTAGAATTGTTACTTTTTGTTTCTTCATTCAAATCATTTATATAGCTTAAGAACAGAACTAGGTGCAGCACTTAACACTGAGGAACAATTTTTACTAGCTTCCATGTTTTGTGATCATTAAATAGAGCGTATTGTCTTCTGTTACTAAGATATTTTTCTATCCATGAAAGTATTTCACTTCTACATTGCTGTAATAATTTGTGCATCATCCTGTCATGGGAAACCATTAGATTCTTTGCATAAAATATAAATAAATAATATCAACAGGTTCTACTTTGGTATCACATTTTATAATATACTGTGATTCCTATCTTTCCTTAAAATTCTAAAATATTAAATTTTGGTCAGTTGTTAAGAGAATAATTAATCATTTAAAATCTCTTCATCAAATGGAAAATTGAAAACATTGTAAACTATAAAGTTTTCAAACTTTCATATTCCTGTGTTAGAAATTTAATTTGGCAACTTTTAATATTTTAATACAGTATGATACTAATACGAGAATTTTATACTAGTTAAGTGTGGCAATTTGGTCTAGAATTTGGGCTACTCAAAATGCTAAGGTTTATAGGTACTTTATTTTTTAATTTTTTCAAAAAAAATTCTTTTTTAAATATATACCGTATATTTTATTATCCTTTGGGACTAGAATTAGTAAAATTATAAATATTAATATAAGAAGTGAGAAATATTATAAGCAGTAAGTAAATTGATCCAAATTCTTGTATGATTTTTCAGTTCACATCAATTCACATTTCCCTATGAATCATTATTAAAGTGTTTTATTTTATAAATTTTGATAATTCAGTTGACATTTTAAGGAAATAAAGATATTAAAGCATTATTTTAAATTAGGTTAATAAAAATTTTATAATCTTATTTTATTGCTTTTTAATTTATTAATTATAAAGCCATAAATATAAGAACATATATGGTAGATATCTTAAGTAAAAAACTTAAAAGTACAAAAATACAATGACAAATATTATCTTAAGCAATAATTAAGAAAAATAGTTGTATAATGTAAATAAACTCATAAGGGTAACAACTTCACATACTATAAAATATTTTAAATTACATTAGCACAGTAATGGTGTAAAAGGTTCAGTAAATATGCATCCCTACCATTATATATCTAATTACTTTCTCACTGTAATCATTTTTAAAATATAGCTTGGATTTGCTTACTGGTTGTAACTTGCATTTCATAAGTTGATACTACTTTGTTGTAAAAAAAATTTAAAATTTTGACAAAATTTAACTCTTACTATAAAATTGTAAAAATTAATTTTCTTAACATGATATTCTGAGATCCTACTGTGAGAAATTGCTCCATTTTACAAGTTGAAAAATGTTTTACCTGAATGGTTCCATTGAGATTCTTAATCTTTTTTTATATCTTGGTAAAAGTAAATTCTGACAAATTCTGTGACCTTGTATGAAGCTTAGAAGTAGTAAATAATTGTTGATTTTATAGTGTGTTGGAGGTTTAAAAAAAAAAAATATCGATTTTAATTGATCTTAATATCTAAGATATAAAACCCTATTATTTTACACTTTAAAAATGTATTTTGCATTGTAAGAGAAGTTTTTAATACTAGACTGATTTTCCAGTCCATATATAACTTACATGAAAATATTCAAATGTGTTATCAGTGGTTAGATATATATATATATATATATATATATATATATATATATATATATATATATATATATATATATATATATATATATATATATATATATATATATATATATATATATATATATATATATATATATATATATTTTTTAAATATTTTTCTCCAGATATAAGAATGGCACTTGAAAGTGAATTTAATTGTAATAAATTATTATGTGATAACCAAGATTCTGTGCTTAAAAAAAATGAGGAACCAATTACAAGTTTAAATTTTCTTTTAAATTGGTCCCCTAAAGATTATTACTTAAATTTTGAAGAATTGAAAGTCTCTGAAGGATATAAAGATGTTAAAGAAATTGAAATGGATGAGTTACAAGATGAGAGCAACATCAACCTAATTAAAGAACAACTTCATTTAAGAGACAACTTGATACATATACTGCATCAGTATTTTGAGAAAATTTTCAATATTAGTCAGCAATCACAGATCCAATTAAAAGAACTGAATAAAAAAGTAAGTACAAAAATGTTTTATCTCCTTACTGATTTGATAATATAACAGTGTTACCATATGAAGGTAATACAATGAAAATGGCTTTGTGAGGGTAGGATGTATGTTATGACATTGTTGAAGTGATACGTGTTCTCGTTCAAAGAATATGGGTTTGAAATCTGAATTGGGAGGAATATTGATTAGAAATTTTCTGAGGAGAAGGTGTTGTTTGATAGAAAATTTTGTCTTTACATTCCTAAAAGCTTTCAGTTGACCTAATATTAAAATTTTTATGAATTATTAGCTGAGTGCTGTTTTTTGATTATTGCCATAAGTTTTAATTATGTAGATGAATGTCAGGGGGTAATAATCACTTAAATATCTTGTATATATTTAATCTTCATGTTAAAATTGTGCATTGACATTCTTTAACTTAAGAATAAATATACAATGTTTTGTGTTTTATATTTATTGTCCTCTTTTTACAAATGAGCGCATTAATTATTCCTCCACAAATTCTTTTTCTTATTTAGAAAAAGGAACTAGTTAAGACAATCAGACAACTAAGACTAAGAAAAACATCCAAGAAGCTTGAGAAGAAAGATACAGTTAGCTATGAAGATAAAAATATTCAAACGGAAGTAGAAGAATATGATTGGAATTTATATTATGCTCAATATTATAATCAGTATTTTACTGGTGAAAATAGGGATGAAAATTCTGAAATGAATACTGAAAATATCAGTATTGCAGTTCCTGAAACTGAAAGTTTTAGTAATGGCATAAAGGGATCTAACACAGTTTTAAATGATAAAAATGAAATTGACATAGAAAATTCAAAGGAAGATTGCCCTAAAATAGTTAATTATGATTTAAATGAAGAAAATATCACTGATACACCAGATTTAAACTGGAAAACAGTTGATGTTAAAGAAGAAGTAAGAGAATTAGCTACAGAAATAACAGAGAAACTAGGATATGTTTTTGTTAAAGAACTTGATATGTATTATGATCATTCATCTGGTTATTATTATGATCATGTAAGTAAAAGTTATTGATTTTAACTTTAGTTTTAAAAATTGGAATAAGTTTAAACTAAGAAAGTAACTATGAGATTGTGTTTAATATAATATGATTTTATTTTTCATACCTGTTAAAAATTTCTTTAAAAAATGAGAATATGTTAAAATTTGTAAAGTTTTAAAATTTCATAAATGCCTCATGATATAGAACTTGAAAATTGTATATATTTATATGCCGCATTTATTTTTGTATTGGTAATTGTAGTATTTAAATTTGTATTTCATATGAGAATTTATTTTTTAGAAAACGAGCTTATATTATGATGGCAAGACAGGAACCTACTTTTATTATGATTATGAAAAAGGCAAATATGAATTTTATGCTCAAGTCAGTCCTTTAGCTGCTGAAGATGAATCTTCGTCAACAAACCCCCTAAAATCTGATACATGCACACCCACAAAAGAGGTTAGATCATTTTCTTTTTTTGAGGTATTTTACAAGCTTTTAATTGTGTTAATTGTTTCTTGGTTAATTTTCAGTATTTCTAATAAGTAATAAAACTTCCATATGTTCATTTGTGCATTTTTAACTATTCTCTATTCTAACTTTTATTTTAAATTTTCCCTTACCCCGAATTATATGAAAACCAAAAGATTTTTTAATTATTGCTGACCTTTCTGAATCATAATTAAAATTTAAAAATACATTTTTAAATTTGTGAATCATAATTAAAATTAAAAAATATATTTTGTCATGAATTCACAATTTTATATGTAAATGTTAATAGTTTTATAACTAAAAATAATTAGCAGGATCTGTAAAAAAAGAAAAATATTAAATCCTATATAAAGGTTAGTTTTTTTTGAAATATCAGAAATTAGATATTTACTTCTGAGTTTAACTGTTGACTTATGTACCATCGTTCAAAGTAGGTGTGAGCAGACTGCTTTCCTCATGCCATGTGTGGCACTCGAAGGGTTCTAGTGTGAACTGTGAGAAAATAACGAAGATTTAGGTGGAGAAGCATTGTATTGACGTTAGAGAATTATTTGATTTTACCAGCCCCTGAATTAAAAAAAAAAAATTCATGCTAATACTAATACAACATACCTTAACCTGATACACTAATATTTAAGAGAGAACTTGATGAATAAATTTTGGTTTTCATATGGGCCAAAACATTAATGCAATATACTGCGCAAATATATTAAACTCACTCTTACTCCCATCCTCATCATAATCCAATGATTCCATAATAAAACACACACACTTATGATTGTAAGAGAACAAAGCACACAAATAACACACACCATTGTTTTTTAATACCACCACTCATAAACATCATCCCACTCCCTCTCTGGAAGTCTTTGGAGAAGAGCCGAAACAGAGCCAACAGGCCAGAGCCTGCATGAACCTCATTCCTCACTCCACCAAGAATGCAAACAGTTAAATGAGAAATGAGCCTCAACTATGTACTATCTAAGGTACCCATTTCCCTCCAAAGAGACCGTATAACACCTGTTGATGAACTGCCAATGCCTCACAGTTCAAAGACATAGTAACATGTATTAACATTAAAACAGTTTGGGATCTTTGTTACTTGGCCAGTTGCCCTTCCGCATCCCATAGGTCAGCTCGCTTTTTAAAGAAACAGGGTGAAATATATATATATATATATATATATATATATATATATATATATATATATATATATATATATATATATATATATATATATATATATATATATATATATATATATATATATATATATATATATATATATATATATATATATAATATATATATATAACACTACAATACCAAGTTGTTCTCAGATATGGAAACGATGATACTTATATCCACACCATACATTTAAAAATTGACATTTCCAGCAGTAAATTACATCAGTTATATATCCACATACATTGAAATTTAGGATATAACTTGATGAATCAATTGGTGAATGTGGAATAGATTATTGCTTTCATATGTTGCAAAACGTTACTAGTTACCTTAAACTCTGACTATTGTTTTTGCTGATTATAATCAACAAAAACCTGAGAGGTTTCGAAGTTTAATATTTCAACTGACTAGAGAATCTCTGTTCAGAATTCAAAGTAGCAGTGGAGTGTGGTAGTTGAGATGTCGAAATTTTATAAGTGGAGTTGAAAATTGTTTTTCAGAGATGGAGTCATTTTGATAATTATAATTGCAAAATCAAAAATATATAAAGTTTTTATATTTTTTAAATTATTTTAATGTGATAAATGTAAATTTTCAGGATATGTTTATGATGTAGAACATTAATTTAAGATTTGTACATCAGGATTGCCTGCGACAAGAAACAGAATAATAATTATAATTCAATGATTTTTGGTTATGCCTTATAACCTTGTAATCATTTAATGATATATTATTAGTAAATTAGTTAAGGTACAAAATATTTATATATTTATTTTCGCTGTAAAGATTATTATTTTTTTCTTTCTTTCTATTATTGAACTGTTGTCGTTAATTATATATATATATATATATATATATATATATATATATATATATTATATATATATATATATATATAATATATATATATATATATATATATATATATATATATATATATATATATATATATATATATATATATATATATATATATATATATATATATATATATATATATATATATATATATATAAAGACAATAAGTATAAATAAAAAAATGTATTTTCGATTTATTTTAAGTAACCTTTATTGATTATTCTGAAAATATTGTCAATTGCTCAAAATTATTAAATATTAGATGTATGATAATCAAACAACAAATACAATAGTTTATAAAGCTACAAGAAGATTTTAACGAAAAGAAAACTATTAATTCTACATAGTGGAAGCCCGAATTTATACTGTACTTAATTACTATTTATATGGTGCCAGTGGTGGAATTTGAGGTCTCATATCATTCATTGGGTTCAGTATATATAGTGATTGGGTATTGTGAATTTCTTATGAAAATATAAGGCAAGAAGGGATTGTAAGCAAAGTTTATATAAAGTATGCATCTTGAAAAAGGTGAGACAATTTGGATACTGAATATGAAAAGAAAATCTTGATAGATATAGTAGGGTTACTCGCTGTACAGTAAGTATTTCAGAAATACATTGAGCACAAAGATTGGCTAGAAAATTTCTTCAATAAAAGTATTAATCAACGAATAAAAGAAGAAAAAACGAGAGGATAACGAAGAGGAAAGTATAGTTTATTTTCAGTTAAAGGAATATAAACTACCACTACTAAGATATTGGACTCAAAGTTACAGTATGTAGAGATTTGTTACAAGTCGCCATATTAGGTAGAGTGAATTCAGAAGATTATCTATGGTCAAGAAACCATCTAGCAAGTTCTTTAAATTTTGAAAAAGCTCATCTATATATTAATTTTCTGAACACGTATACTTAAGAAGAGATGCTAAAAGGAAACGACATCCATGGTTAATTGGGAAAAAATTGATATGGTAATTATATTATAGTAGAGATAAGATAATTCATAAATAAATTGGGAGGGATAGAGGTAAAATTGGTAAGATTCATGGGAGCATTTGGCACTATATCTGTGGACATGAAGTAGTGGTAGTTTATATTAATGGCGGGCCAAGCAATGAAACATTCTCAAGCAAAGCGGGAGGTAGAAAGCCAGAAAGTATGATTAATTCATTTATGGAAGATTGGTTAGTGTATTTTGACGCACCTCTTTATATATTGACATAATGGTAGAAAATCACAATTTAAAAAAATAAAAATTGTGTATGAAAAATGAGCTACTTTGATGATGGAGTGTGAAATTCCACAAACTAGTTAGTGTTCGGTAAAATCCTATATGGTCTTATAACTCTTATTTAATGAACAAAAAGCATTCATCATCGACTTACAGGCAGTTACATGGTCAATGAAAATTTAGTCATGAATATAGCAAGAAAAAGGTTGATCTAATATGAAGCGATTCTATAATCAAGAACGGTAAAATAATGATTACAAATTATTAAATGATAAAGTATATTATTAAAGAGAAGGAAAAATGGAGTAAACCAGATAACTTATCGGAAGTGGATGGTATGACTATAATCGTTAAGCATGTTAGTGATTTCAGAGGGGTAGCATGTGCTCATATACCAATAATAAGTAGAGAGAAAAAAAAGAAAAGATAAAGAATGTAATGAATATTAAAAAAATAAGGGGAAAATAAGAGAGAATGAGGAATATGAATGAAATTATTCAAAGAGATAACAAGGGTTGTGAAGGAGTTAGTCAAGAAGTGATATTTAAAAAGGTATTTCAGAAAGTAGAAAAATTGGTAGTAAGATGTAAAGCTAGAAGAAAGTAGTAGAAAATATAGTGAGAGCTACAATGTAAAGAACATAGCTAACGGAGACGAGATTAAAGAAACTATGGTAAAAGAAATAGTTTGAAAGAATGAACTTTATGAGGAAATAATAAATGAAGTGCAAAAAGCAATCACAACAAGATCTACTGAAGACCCACGAAAACTCTTTTTGCATATCTTTATTATACCATAAATATCTTAAATTCTTCGACTATATAAACTCCAAAATAGAACACATTCTCTTTTCTCCTTTCTTTTAAATCATAATTTTAGGCGATTTCAATGTTACTACCGTCAATGGCATTCTTCTAATTCTCAAGATACAGCTGGTGAACTTGCCTTCCATTTCTCTATCCAGAATAACATTCAGTAGATGATGCAGCTCCCAACTTGTATCCCTGATCGCCTTGAAAACGAACCCAACATTCGAAACTTTTTCTTAACTTCTAACCCTTCTCCTAAAATTTTTCTACCTCTGGTTCTTTCGATCACCTTCATATCACTGTGTCATCTTCAAGTCTTTCACAAGAAAGACCGCTGCTTAACTGCTTGGAAACGTTTTTGATATTTTTCAATAATTAGCTCATTGAAATTTTTAGAAACTTGGGAAGAAGGGAAGGACATGTCTCAAGGCGAAAGCTGGTGATAATGCCTCGACGAGAGCTCTATGGTTTAAAAATTGTTGATGAATCAAACTTTATTTTTGTTTGAGGATGGTTTAACGTTAGAGCTTCGAGTACATTGTTCTCAGTCGCAACATGCAATGGTTTTACACCACATTCAGAAATCCTTTGTTCCTGCAAGTGTTCTTTAATTTCTGAATATATATATATATATATATATATATATATATATATATATATATATATATATATATATATATATATATATATATATATATATTATATATATATATATATATATATATATATATATATATATATATATATATATATATATATATATATATATATATATATATATATATATATATATATATATATATATATATATATATATATATATATATATATATATATTATAGAAAGAGGAGGGAGAATGTTCTGATAGTGAAGAATATGTGGATACCGAAATAGACGAAACTGGAGAGCAAAATATATACAATGAAGGTTAGATCAACCCATTCCTTCTCTTAGCATAGCAAAATAAGGAAAAAATTATTTTAAAGTACTTTACGTCCAAAAGCATGTCGAGTGTTTTTCTTTTAATTTTTTGTGGAAAAGGTGGTGATCTTGAAGCTGTTATTAAATTCAGACATAAATTGTACAGTAGGCTATTAAATAATTAATTATCCTAAATTACTGTAGTTTATAAACTTCGTTAGTTTTTAGAATGATTCGTGTTAAAATTAGTCTATCAATTTTTGCATGGCTTTGTTTGACTTTATTCTCTCGTGAAGAAAACTAATTTCTTAAGTTGACCATTTCTACCTTAGAAATTTTGGTAACTAAAAAACTTCCCAAATCAAAATTATTTCTAAGCTCTTTTTCCTTTGACAAGTCATATTATTATTATATGTTATTCAACGTCGTTTTATGGTAAGTAACTTTATTATATATAACTTTGTCCCTTATTCCGCCTCTGTTTCGAAAACTGCCAGATCGGACAAAGATGAATTTATAAAGCTCATTACCTTTAATCCAAATAACAATGAGATTTAAATGTCTTTCTCCTTTTTTAAAGAAAGATTAATAAAACATTATTATTATTATTATTATTATTATTATTATTAGATAACATTGAAATTGCCCCATCACTTCGCCTCATGGTTATGAATGGGGTTAAGAAAGGACGTCTTCATGTAGTTACCGTCGATGGTGGAACAATTGGAAGAGAAGGAGACCTTCAAGTATTAATAAAAAGCCCATCTGTCAGTAAGGTAATAATTTAGAAATATTTGGTACTGACTTTTAAGAAATCATCAAGTATTAAAAGTAAAATGTTTTGGAAGTTTGTTAGTTGTATAATAATATTGAGCAAGAATTAAATTAATTAATGACTTGTAGAGTAATTGAAAATCTTTTATAATCATTTACGAAAATTTTTTTATTAAATGCCATGGATATTTTTTTCATTGTAGCATGTTTTTAATCCTCAATATATTTTGTTTACCTATGCTGAAAATTTTGCATTTATCCTTTCAATTAATATTAAATATTTGAATATATGTTGGTAACTTGTACTGTGGACAGTCTACCTTATATTTTTTTAATAATTAATAAAATAATTTTTCAGTTTTCACTATAAAGCAGTTATAAACTGTTATACTTTCTTCTTGGGTAAATGTAAATAAATCTCTTCAATATATTATTTAATAAAATTTTCGTTGTAGCAGAGACATTGACTTAATCTATAAAATAGTGTAACAGTATTATCAGTACCATTAATTCATTAAATGTTAGACAGAAAGAGTTTTCTTATAAATGATGGCCTTATTTCATTTTAATTTACTTCAGGTTCATGCAGAAATAACTTATAAATGTCAGGGACCTTTTGATCATCATTATTATCTTCAAGATTTGGGAAGCATAAATGGAACATTTATCAGAGGACAGAGACTTAGTGAGACAAGGGAAGTCAGTGATATTTTTGAGGTAATTTTTTTTCATTTTCTAAATATATATATATATATATATATATATATATATATAATATATATATATATATATATATATATATATATATATATATATATATATATATATATATATATATATATATATATATATATATATATATATATATATATATATATATATATATATATATATATAATATATATATATATATATATATAGGAACCGACCGGGGCCCCGGCCCCGGCCCCGGCCCCGGCCAACCCCGGCCATTTTTACTGACCCGGCCCGGCCCCGGCCAAAAATCAGGAAAACCGGGGTTGCCGGCCGGGGTTAAAATGGCAAATTATACTTAAATTTTTTTTTTTTTTTTTCAAATTTTCAACCGATTCTGCTGAAACTTTCAGTGTATATAGATTTTTTACCGTAAGAAAAGTCCATTTCTAGCTTTTTTCCGAGTCTATTACGGCTAAAAGTTTTTTTTTTTTTTGGTTTTTTTTTTTTGAAATTTTACCCTTTTTTAATTGAATAGCGGTGCCAAACCACTTTTTAGAATGAGCTGAAAATTGGACAATTTATTCAAAATTAAATGGGATACAAAAGTCTCTAATACACCTTTGTTCCCAGAGTTATAGGAAAAATGTTATAAGCCAAAAACTGACCAACTATGGAAAAAAAAATTTTTTTGAACTAAAAAAATCAACCTTTTCAGACAAAATTAAAAAAAAAATACAACTATGACATTTCCTATTTTTGGTGTGTATAGAGGAGGGGTGGGGCTACAAATTCCTCTATGTACTTTATTCGATGACATTCGTTGGTTTTGAGATATAGCCTTCAAAAAGGTCCATTTTTGGCCAAATTTCAAAAATTCCCAAAGTTTGAGAGGCTATATCTCGCTTCAAACAAAGAGCATTTAAATATGCACTAAATAAATATTGTTGCCCTGCCCTCTTCTAAACAATATTCACAAATAAAAAAAAATAGTAGGTAGCGTTTTTTATAAATAATTTTTTCCTCTAGAAGGGTACGATTTTTGCAAAAAAAATTTCAAGTGCTTATATAACTTTTTTCTAGACGTGATATCAAAAACCTATTCCCACCAATGCAAGAAATTGGGGCAAAGGTATTCAGCTAAATTTTCAGCTCATGTGGACCAGTGGTTTGATCCAGTTATTCATTTTTTTCAACTTTGGGTCCAAATAAGTTTCAAACCTTTATAGACTCAAAAAAATGCTCGAAATCAACTCAGAACTTCGTGAAAAAATTCAGCTCAATCAGTCAAATAATAAAAAAAAAAATTCAAACAAAATATAAGAAAATTAAGATTTTTTTTCTTTTCTGTTTCTTTTGACCGCTCCTTTTCTGCTAGTGAATGTTCATCTTTGTGTTTTGATTTTAGATACTCCAAAAGATTTGGTTTAAATTTTTTTACTTGTAGCACCCGGAGGTTCTTTTCTAATTTTCTGACTGCAGATGTTAACATTTAGCTATTTCGAGCCTATCCTGAAACATTGTAAAGTATTCAAATACTGCAGAAGCTGATCTTTTAGCCATATTGACTGAAAGTATAAACAAAATAATAATTTTTAAATAATGCAGCTAAATGATACAAGTTTGATACATGGCAATAAAATAACAATGATATGCATAAATACAGGTTAAATTGATAATTTTATATCTTACATTTTTTCAAACTTTACCTTAGGGTCTTACTTAAGTAAACCTGTTGAATCACTATTATGAATTAGAATATTTTTTTTTTTAATTTTTGTACTTTTTTTAAACTGTTGAGAAAATGCATATAATCATTAATTTAAGTGAATGTTGACTATTCTACTCCTAACTCCTTACAATTAAATAAACCTTATATCTAATTTTCTTAACCTTAAATTTCAGTGCTTTTAACCTCTTTACAAATTTTAGAAAACCCCGGCCAGAACCCCGGCCCCGCCCCGGCCCCGGCCAAATTTGGCCCCGGCCAAATTCCAACCCCGGTCGGTTCCTATATATATATATATATATATATATATATATATATATATATATATATATATATATATATATATATATATATAGTATATATATATATATATATATATATATATATATATATTATATATATATATATATATATATATATATATATATATATATATATATATATATATATATATATATATATATATATATATATATATATATATATATATATATATATATATATATATATATATATATATATATATATATATATATATATATATATATATATATATATATATATATATATATATATATATATATATATATATATATATATATATATATATATATATATATATATATATATATATAGCTCAGATTGGTCATGGCTGGGAAATAAAAGTTGGTGATGTTATTTTATGTTGTCATATTCACCCTGGACTACTAACTTGCAATGAGTGTGAACCAGGACTAGTTACAATTTCAGATGATGGTAAGTATGCTGACACACTAATTATTCACTTAAGGACATTTCTTTCTTTGATGTTTATTTGGTTCTTAAATCATTTTCTGTTTATTTTGTGGAAGGATTTTCTATATATCATTGTTAGCACAGCTTTTGTAATATGAACTGCATTATTTGCCTTTGTTTTTTAGCATTATTTTCTCACTTACAGAGAATAAAATTGATGAAGTTGCTAATTGCGAAAGATCTAAAGAGAAACTAGAAAAAGAAAGAAGAAGACAAAATAAAGTCATTAGGAAGAAGTTCTCCATAAATTACTTTGACCCTGGACCAGCCCTTAATATTTCTAAATATAAAGATAGAGCTGGAAAGAGAAGAGAAACTATCGGGTCGGATAACCCATACGAAAAAACTCAAGTTGCCTCTATTGATACGTATGTTCTCTTTTTATTTTGTAAATTTATTTATTATCTCATTTTTCGATGACTCTGATAGATTTAATGGGCAGTACCATTATTAACTTATTCATCAAACAATACATAATTACTAATTCCACTTTCTGTTCTTGATGTAAATATCACTAGCTAAAATATTATAAATAATTCAAGCGAGCAAAAAACGAATTATTTCTAAATTGCTCATAAGGTGAATTGGGACCGCAGATGAATATGGGAAAGATAAATAATATGAGATTGACAAGAATAAGTGAAGGAGATGAGTGAGAGTCGAACTTCTCTTTTGAGAAGGTGGAAAAAATTTATGCTTTGGTTCGCGGTAGTGAAAGTAAGAAATGAATTTGAAGAGCACATTACAGAAAAGATGTTGAGGAATGACAAAAGTTTAGGGGCATATATATGAAGAAGGATTAAGATAAAAGTGTTAAAACTGTAATACAGACCAATAAAGATGTACACAGCGGAACGTGAACAATGAGATTCAGTGATGAAGAGTTGTTGAGATGACGAAGAAAGATTCTTAGGTTATATGTAATAGTAATGTAGAAGAGAATCAATCCTGAGTGATGAAACATACTGAAAAACTTTGACTATTAATACAAAGGCAAATACACAAAGATGTTTAGATCATATGAAGAGAATATAAGGAGAAAACCCCAAGAAAGGAATAGAAGGAGAAAGGAATAGAAGGGTTCAATATTTGGAGAAGGATATCAAAAAGTTGTAATGAGAATGCTAAAAAATGAAAGGATCTTGAGTAAGAAAAACTGGAAGAGGAAAACTGTGGAGCATTAGGCCCTGTAGGTGATGTTGCTTTTTTATGGGCCGAAAGGGGATAAATTGCACAATTAAATCATCTAAAATTACATTCCTGGAAATTTTATAATTTAGATAAAGAGTTGTGCCATTTTCTCGATCATTCCTTTTACTTAACCTCACTTAGAATCATCATAAAGGGATATTATTATTATTATTATTATTATTATTATTTTATTATTATTTTGTCACTATTTTGTAGAAACTTAACAAGAGAAAACAAAGGCTTTCAACTGATGGAAAAAATGGGATGGTCTGAAGGACAAACCTTGGGAGTCAACGATTCAGGGTTAACTGAACCAGTAAGTATTAATCTTTTATATATTTTCTTACGATATATTGCATTATATATAACTTTTAAACAATTCTTTGTAATTTTAATTTACCAATAACGTTAGTGAATACTCCATTGATTTGAAGATGCTAACTCTATTTGATGTTAGAGGAATCTTTACTTTCATTATTAATTTTAAAAAATAACACAAGTATTAATGAAAAATTCTTCAAAAACTGAAAAAAAATTTAATATCAAATTTCTTTGTGTATCTCATCTTTCATGTGTAAATTTTAATTCTTCGTTTTTATAGTAAATGATGTTTTTATTTGCCATAAGAACACACTTGTATTTCTCTTCTTCATGTAACCTATTTTTTGGTTTTGAGAAAAATCGTCGGTAAAACCTTTTGTTTATTTCTCATTTCCATTGCTTGAGCGTTTATCTCCCAATTTAGCAGAATCTCATTCATCTTCATTGAGCCTTTCTTTATCGATTCGTCATTCTAAGTGAAGTGTTAGTGATCTGTATCTCGAATGTTTTGTGAAACTGAAACTGCCGTGCCTATTAACAAATAAACTCATGATTTATATTATATTTTAATAACAAATACTTTCCAAGTAATTGTTAAATTAATGTTTCATATTGTTTAATCTTTTCCTTATTATTATTATTGAACAATAATTTTATTGATTATTTCAGGTTGTGCCAGCTTGCCAAAGCGGACGAAGTGGTTTTGGCTCTCACTCTTATCCCATAGATGTTGATGTAAATGTACATTCCAGTAGAAGTATTAAACAGCGTATTATCGCAAATTCCAAAATGGTCAACTCGTCTTCATCAGAGCCTCCTCCCCAAAATTCAGAAAAAAGTACAGGCATTCAACCAATGCAGTTTACACCATCTTCAGACACCAGTAACGTACCTTGAAAAATATATCCACAATATAATTTTTTATCATTCCGTAATTTACATGGGCTTCACTTCCGGAACAACATATTTGAGATCTTTTGGTTAAAATATGTTCCTGAATTTCATATACTTTGTAGCTGAACGTACTGGAAATGAAGATGATTTAAGTGAAATGGATGTATTTAGATAATCTTTTATTTTTCGTAAAGTAACAGCAACAAAAGTTAATACAAAAATAGAAAGTTATAATAAAGATGTTTATACCTAATTGTATTAATGCCCTCTTATTTACTACAAATTAATAAATAAAACCTTAAACAGTAATAACTTTGTCATTATCAAGTATAGAAGATAAAACTCTCGTTAAGATCAAATATAAATCAAATTGTTAAGAATTTTTAAAAGATTCTTAAATCAGTTTCTTAGTTTCAAATTGAACGATACTTACTCAAAGCTTAAAGGTGATTCTTTAATTTCCAAAACGGATATCGAAAAAGTACTTCGGGAAGTTCTTAATAAGAAAAAAGGTTTCATGAAAGAACGAATACATTTTTGCATAGTATACCGAGTATTCACTCACGGTAAAAACATTTCTATTTTGGACAGACACACTAAAATAAAACAATTTCAGTCACAAAATTTTGAGCTCATTGATTACTATTGCTAATTGATCAATCAATTCATTGTACAAACTTCTTGGCTCTTTCCGCTCTCACCCACACCAACACCAAAAGAAAGCAAAAAAAAAAAAAAAAAAAAAAAAAAAAAAAAAAAAAAAAAAAAAAAAAAAAAAAAAAAAAAAAAAAAAAAAAAAAAAAAAAAAAAAAAAAAAAAAATTATATATATATATATATATATATATATATATATATATATATATATATATATATATATATATATATATATATATATATATATATATATATATATATATATATATATATATATATATATATATATAGTTAATTAGTTTAATTAGTTAAAGAAAGACTGTTTTTTAAATTTGCTTTGCTATTAAAATAAATCAATTATATCATTCGTAATGTTCATAGCAATTTTAGGAAAGGGGGTGGGGGAAGACTTAAATGACTAAAATTTCACAACTCCAGAAAAGTCATGAAAGGAAAATATTGATACAGTTTCAAAGACTTAAAATTATTTTCAAGCTGCGGAATGGAACACTTAAAACCCAGGGGAAAGGTCAAGCAAACCGACCCTTGGACTTTATTGCTAAAAAAACAACAACTAAGAACTGCCTCTTAAATCTCACATACCAACTGACAGAAACGAATTAAGTTATGCAATAAACTTAAGACAGGTGACAGGATATAAGTAGATGAAAGACGCTAGGCCGCCCTCTGTCCTAGCAAAAGGCTTAGCCGGGAGGGATATATATATATATATATATATATATATATATATATATATATATATATATATATATATATATATATATATATATATATATATATATATATATATATATATATATATATATATTGTCTTTTATTTAATTGAAATAATTAATTAGCTTATTAATTGTCAACTTATAAATCTTAGTATGTGCCCATTCATATGTGTATAAATAGGAGTCTGTATGGCTGCAGATGTACACACACACATTCACACCAACTCATATTGTTACATTTGCAAAATAAAAATTAATATTTTTTTTTAATCATATTTAGAGAAAAAAAATTATATAAAATTTACTTGTATGCTTTTACATACAAAAAAGAAAAAAAAAAGCGATTTAGTAATTAGTGTTTTAAAGAAACAGATGTAAATGAAAGTTTTGTAACTCCAAATTACGTGAATATCAAATAAACTCTTCATTATAATCCTTTTGAAAGAGTAAATTACTTTTAATTTGATGTTTTTACTTTCATTTTCTTTCCTTGAATATAATTTTTAATGTTGGCGTTTAATAAGAGAACGTTATAATCTTTTCTTTTGTTTGTTTCGCTTTCCTCCGAAGGCTTTGATTGCGCTCGGATGAACGAACTGTTTGATATGTATCGTTTATATAACGGCTGAAAACTAACTAACGAAGCAGCAGGTGTTGAAAGGACTTCTTCTTCTTCTTCTTTTTCTTCTTCTTGATTTTCTTGTTCATTTTGTTTATCTTCTTCGTGTTCTTTTTCTTCTTTTTCTACATTATCTTTTTCTTCTTTATTCATTTTGTGCTTATTACGATTTTGGATCTCGTATATCCTACCTTTTAATTTACCATTAATGGTAACCTTAAATACCTCGCTAATATCCTTTACCTTGTTAATTTTTTTCCCTTCTGATTCGTCGTTTTGAAAGGAAACAGAAGTGTTATTAGAATTGTTGAAACGTTTGCCTTCCTGACTCTTAATACTCGAATTTAGGTCCTTCTTTTCTTCATTTATTATTTTTACATCAATAATATTCTTTTGCTTCTCGCTATCAGTTTTCGACGCAAATTTTGGAAGTTCTTTTCTTAATTTTCTGTTATTCTTTAGTAATTTCGATAAATGAGATGTAGAGTATAACCAACAATATCCTGAATATATATATATATATATATATATATATATATATATATATATATATATATATATATATATATATATATATATATATATATATATATATATATATATATATATATATATATATATATATATATATATATATATATATATATATATATATATATATATATATATATATATATATATATATAGGGCGAAAATAACGATTTAGAGAGAGAGACAGACAGACAGAGAGAGAGAGAATTTAAAGAAAATGTAAAACAAAAATTTTAATTCTAAAATATGTATTACAATGGAAATGTAAATTTAATTATATATCGTAGTTAATTAATATTATTCTTTTATCAAATCAATTAAATATCCATAAATGTGTTGCAAATGGCGATGGAGTGAGCTAATAAAGTAGTTTATATATATATATATATATATATATATATATATATATATATATATATATATATATATATATATATATATATATATATATATATATATATATATATATATATATATATATATATATATATATATATATATATATATATATATATATAATATATATGATATAGATATATAGATATAGACATAGATATAGATAGACATAGACATAGACATAGACATAGACATAGACATATATACATATATATATATATATATATATATATATATATATATATATATATATATATATATATATATATATATATATATATATATATATATATATATATATATATATATATATATATATAATAATAATAATAATACCTGAGACAGTCATTTTGAAACCCAAAGGTTTTCTAATTTCGCTAATATTCGACGTCTGTTTGGTTACCATTGTGATATTTAGTATCTGACGTTGACTTGTGGTCCACAGATAGGATTGATTGTGGTTTGTCAATGGACCACAAAGCCTGTAAAGAATTTGATTTATTTTTTTTTTTTTAGAAAGGAATTCATTTATTTTACAGTAATTTAAAAACATTAAAATTTAAAGGTATTCAGAAACCAAAGTGATCTCCACCGCTAGAGTGAATGAAAGCGTGAAAACGATCAAACCAACACATGGTTGACAATTTAAACACACACACACACACACACACACACACACACACACACACACACCAAAGTGCAAATAGTTCGCGTAAATTAGGAAATTGTGCGGACAGCATGAATGGTTACGCGAACAAATATTCTTTGAGGTTATTCGCTTAATTAAAAGCAGCGAAGTCCCATCAAAGAGAATGCGAACTCGAAGCGATAAACAAGGTATTTTGTCGCGACCGAAAAGTAGTTGATCAGAGAATTCAATGAACTATTTGCGCTAGAATCTGGAAGTTCGCTTTGATGTGAGTTAAATAGTTCATTTGAGCTCGAGTTCTCTTTGGTTTGGGTGTACCAATAAAAAAGTCCGTATGAAACATAATTTTTAAATATATTATCTTTTGGGGTTAATTTTTAATTCATGTTCCTGACAACTCTATGATATTTTTTTATCTTGTATATTATAAATACTTAAGTTAAATTAAAATATAGAATTATATTTATCTAAAGCTTGTCTTAAATTTGCAATTGTGTTTATTATGTTAAAATATGCTAGTTAACGCATATTCTTCTTGAGATAATAGTGTTTTTTATATTTCAATAAAATGCATTCTCATATTTTATTATTATTATTATTATTATTATTATTATTATATATATATATATATATATATATATTATATATATATATATATATATATATATATATATATATATATATATATATATATATATATATATATATATATATATATATATATATATATATATATATATATATATATATATTTTTTTTTTTTTTTTATATTCATCTGCTGTTTTATTTTTTTATTTTTTTTATTTTTTCCTCGTTCAAACGTCGGAAAATAAAATATTATTGACAGAATTTTTATTTGTCTCTACGTATTTTTTTGTTTAATTGCTGCAAGTCACCGTCGTAAAAATGAAAGAAAATCAGTTACACGGTTTACACAGTAATTTTTGTAGGTGGTTTTGAGGTGATTGAATATCACAATTTTCACAAAAAGGAAAAAAAAATAATACAGAAAAATACAAACTTATTCTTTACGTTTTCTGCCATTAAAACTGAAGTTCAAAAAAGTCTAAAAAGCAGTCCTTTGAAAATAAAAGTAAAATTAAAAAAAAATGAATAAAATTAAATAAAGAAATTAAAACTTACTTATTACGTTTTCTTCCATTAAAATTGAAGCTCAAAAAAGTATAAAGAACATTCCTTTGACAATAAAAGTAAATTATAAAATAAATAAAATTATATAAAAGGAAATAAAACTTACCTTACACCTTTTCCACCATTGAAATTGATGCTCAAAAAGTCTAAAGAACAGTCCTTTGACTGCAATATATTCCCATCATGAATTTCATGCGTAATCATTCCCATCTGACATTCGTCACCGACCTACAATAAAACAGGTGTTACTCACGTTAGAAAAATAAGATCAAAAACCGCATAATTTTTAAAAGATTTAACAAAGAACTCTAGTTGTAATTCTCACCTCAAAAATCCAATTACATTTTTCTTCTTCTTTGTACGTATCAGGGAAACCAATTGTTTGAATTGTTTCTTTAAAAAATCTTTTCTTATGCTTCGCTGATGGACTTAACAACAGTTTTTTATAACTTTTGCACGTTCCTTTATATATATATATATATATATATATATATATATATATATATATATATATATATATATATATATATATATATATATATATATATATATATATATATATATATATATATATATATATATATATATATATATATATATATATATATATATATATATATAGCACACTTCCTTCATCTATTTTCCCAAATACCTATGACTTAGGCCCCTTTAAACGCCGTGTATCAGGTCATGTCGGCTTTAATTTGACCATGTTTCAGACTTCCTCCCAACTCTGGTGGAACAATGGTAGGCCTCTGGCCTTTGCCCACCAGAGGAGAAATAAAAAAAAAATATATATATATATATATATATATATATATATATATATATATATATATATATATATATATATATATATATATAATATATATAATATATATATATATATATATATATATATATATATATATAATAATAATATATAATATATATATATATATATATATATATATATATATATATATATATATATATATATATATATATATATATATATATATATATATATATATATATATATATATATATATATATATATATATATATATATATATATATATATATATATATATATATATATATATTATATATATATATATATATATATATATATATATATATATATATATATATATTATACCTTTCACATTGGGTAATGAAGTTGTCTTAAAATTACTTCTTAAATCTTCTTTTCTTGGAGAAAATTTTGTGCCCAATTTTTGGGTAATTTTTTCGTCAAGAGCGTGAGAAGCGTTTTGCGGCGCATCATTTATCAAAGGAGAATCATTTTTGTATTCTGCAGACAACGTATTTTTTGTTTTTATTTTTTTGTTTTTGTTATATAATTTTTTGAGTGTATTTTTAGGTGGGAGCATTTCTTGTTTTTCTATTTTTTGATTGGTTTTCGTTTCAGATGCGCTTCTATATTGTGATCGTTGTTGTTGTTGTTGTTGTTGTTGTTGTTGTTTTTCAATTTTTTTAGTTTGTTGCTTCTCTCTTTTTCCTAACTGATACCACTGTTTCTCTGTTTGATCTCTTCTGTTACTTTTTTGTTGTTGACGATTTTTCTTATTAAAATATTTAGTTCTATATTCTTGTTCATAGTTATTATCATTTGCTTTGACGGAACTTGCTCCAAGAGGTCTGGAAAAACAAAACTGTATTTAATATACAAGTATTAAATATATTATAATCAAATTTACCTATGTGTTGTTCCTCATTTATTCAAACTCGAACAAAATATTTGAAAAATTAAATTCTGTTGCCTAAATAACAAACCTGTAACTAAAACGTTCAGCAATGTTGTTGTCAATTGTTTCAATAGGAAATGCTCCAAGAGGCGCTGGTGGATCGAAATATGCCCATAACCGATGAGGAGAAGGGGCAGTTCTTGCCTCTTTCCTTGATTTTCCCTTGTTAAAACGAAGTAGGACGCTGTAATAACTTCCTGTTCGACAAGGGAATAAAAAAAATTATAAAAAAAGCTATTGGTATGTGACGACTATAGTTGCATAGTTAAACAATGTAATTTATACTTAATAAACAAACGTACATTTAAAATTTTAGGTATTGTAGCTAAAATGTTTGTTGTAATGAATTTGATTTCAAATGAAATTTTCTTTGCTGTAAATTAAATTCTAAATAAAGAAATATGAAAATAGACGAAACAATTTCATAATGAAGAAATTTGTTGAAAAGCACTTTTAAAAGAATTTTAATTAGTTTAACCGAAACATAAAGATGATTTTAGAAAAATAAATTGGATTATAAATTACGTAAAAAAAATAAATAATAATGATAATAATGATAAATTGATAAACCCTTCATAATAATA
>SEYY01017332.1:130000-132357 GCA_009176605.1 Armadillidium nasatum
TTTAAGATAAAATGATGTCATAGTGTTGTCATGACAACTGTTGCATATAACAGTTCGGTGCCATAGAAACAGAGTGCCACAGCTAATGAAGGAGGGGATATAAGATTTGAGCGCGTCAGAGCACTGTATGTTTCGTAAATGCAATTTATATTTCTTGCATAAGCAGTTGTCACAAAATTTATAGTAAATTTTGAACCATCCACTGATTTCCAATCATAAATAAGAATAAATGACGTTACGATGAATTTTGTACATTTTTTGTGGCCGTTAACACCCTTCAAATTCCAAATTTTAATATTTTATTCATAATTGTTCCTTTTATAATTATTATATCATTTTAAACTTGTATTTATTTGTAAAACTCATCCTAGATTACGTTAAATTAGTTTAAACCGTACTTTAAATTTTTAATTTAATTAGTGGTAATTTATCACACATTCTATTGGCAGGCTCTTGCCTCTAGTTTTATACTCTGGGCATCAAGTCCTCTCCATTTGTCATATATATATATATATATATATATATATAATATATATATATATATATATATATATATATATAATATATATATATATATATATATATATATATATATATATATATAATATATATTAGTGATGGCATCCGCATCCGCATCCATAGCATCCTTTCAAAATTAACATAAATCCGCATCCGCATGCACTTGAAAATTCTAAATTCAATATAAATTTATGACATCCAATCCATCACTATATATATATATATATATATATATATATATATATATATATATATATATATATATATATATATATAATATATATATTTCAAGTCTGCTGAACGGGGATTCGAAACCGAGACGTCTAAGATGATAAGTCAAAGCGCTACCTTCTGAGCCATGATAGTACAAATGGAGATTACAATGAGAAGGCTCATGAAATACGACTCACGCAATCGGGGTGATCATTTGAGTTAGTCTGCGTGAGTAGTATTCCATGAAAAGTCGTATTTCATGAGACTTCTCATTGCGTTCTTTTGATGTCTCTAAAATTCAATTTTAGAGTCTGCTATATCGGGATTCGAACCCTGATCTCTTGGATGGTAAGCAAGAAGTGTTACCTCTTGCCCCAAGACAGTATATACAAATGAGAAGCCGCATTAGGAAGTCTCAAAAAATGCTTATTACATTAATGTTTATTAAAAGAGCCAGTTCGGGAGTCTGCTTGATAAGTATTTCTTGAGACTTCCCAACGCGGCTTTTCTTTTGTATTGTCTTGGAGCGAGATGTAACACTCTTGCTTACCATCCAAGAGGTCGGGGTTCGAATACAGTTATAGCAGACTCTAAAATTCTATATATATATATATATATATATATATATATATAATATATATAATATATATATATATATATATATATATATATATATATATATATATATATATATATATATATAATTATATATGTTACTACGGGTTTTCACATACTCATTTAATACACTGTGAAAATTTAAAACCTTATCTCGGTTCGTCTTCAGTACAAACTAAATTTTAAAAATTTCTATTTTAACTATAAATAAAATATTTAAAATAATAATGATTACAATAAAATAATAAATATAATAATAATATTGATATTAAAATAACTTAAATAAATAAAAACCAAGACTAAAATTGAATTAAGCAACACAAGAAAAAAAAAAAAAGACTGGACTATGTTGGGAAAATTGACTTCAACATTGAAAAGAACAATAGAAGAAACTTGATCATTTAAGGATGAGCAATGAGTTTTTTTTTTATATAAAAAGACTCTAATATCCTACGATCAATAAGAGAAAAGGAATGTTGAAGGATAGAGAAATTAAAAGAAGAAAAGGTAGGCATCTCCATGGTCTTTTATGACAGAGTGTTCAGGAGAGCAAAGAGAAATGTCAGTTCTAAAAGAAACTCCTCTATGCTTGTCAATCCTCACTTTTAATTGTAGACCAGTTTGACATACATACTCCGCACAGCAGCTGGGACACTTAAATAAATAAATAAATGAGGGTCTGAGAAGCAATTGGTAGAGATTCCTTGTGTCTGAAGGAAGTACGAATTGAGAGGGAGTTATAATTTTTTAAGAATGAACTGGGATTGGGAGAATGTAGCTTCAAGTATAGTAAGAATATTTCTTTTAAGTTGGGATATAAATGATTCTATGTACGGAAATTTTAAGCATATTTTTTGTTTAGGTACAGTAGGAAAAAGAAGAGCGAGTCTGAAAATATTGCCCAATTCTAGGAGGGGAACTTTCTAAGTTCCTTCTACCTAGGATCTACTTAAGGGATCGAACCAGCTCCCTTCAAGCATGTGAGTTAATCACTCTATCGATATGCCACG
>SEYY01017333.1:0-2500 GCA_009176605.1 Armadillidium nasatum
TCACGCAACTTATAATTCATCCCGGGAATCGTGCAAAATCTATCTTCGTAACAAAAACTTTTTCTCCGTCGCAAATGCAATAATCTTTCTGGCTCCTCTTCCTCTCGCCCTTTCTGGCATTTGCAAAAAATGTCAACTCTAACTTTGCTTCTTCCTCTTTCCATCCTCTAGTAGCTTCTGACGGTTCAACTGCCGTTTTCTCTTCCTCTAAAGCTGAACTCTTTGCTCAAACTTTTGCCTTAAATTCAACCTTATAAGATTTCGGAGCTGTTCCTATTCCTTCAACCCCCTCTAACTCATTTATGCCTAAAACTGTAATTTCTTCTAAAGATGTAACTTCTGCTCTCTTTGAGTTGAACACTAAGAAGGCGTACGGTCCTGATGGTATCCCTCCTGTGGTTCTCAAAACTTGTGCTTCCGAGCTTGCACCCTGCCTTGGTAAATTATTTCGTCTATGTCTTTCTACTTCAACCTTCCCTTCTTGCTGGAAACGTGCGCTCATTCAGCCTGTGCCGAAGAAGGGGAACCCCTCTCAACTCTCTAACTATCGTCAAATTTCTTTAACCTCCGTTCTTTCTAAAGTTTTCGAATCTATCCTTAACAGGAAGATTTGGAAACATCTCAATTCTTCTAATCTTATCTCTGATCGCCAGTATGGCTTTCGTAAGAAACGCTCTACTGGTGATCTTCTTTCCCTTCTCTCTGACTCTTGGTCCTCCGCTCTTCGGCATTTCGGTGAATCTTTTGCTGTGGCGCTAGACATATCGAAAGGCTTTCGATAGAGTCTGGCACAAAGCTTTGATTTCCAAACTTCCCTCTTTCGGAATCTATCCTTCTCTGTGATCTTCTCTCTGATTTCCTTTCTTGTCGTTCTATAGCAGCTGTTGTAGACGGTCACCGTTCATCCTTTAAATCTATAAATAGTGGTGTTCCTCAAGGATCTGTCCTATCCCAACCCTTTTTCTGCTTTTCATCAATGACCTTCTCTCTATTTTTTCATCTCCTATCCACTCCTATGCTGATGACTCCACCCTTCAATACTCTTTTCATTTTGAAAGGCGCCCCTCCCAGCAACAGTTAATAGAGGCAAGGAGGGTGGCCTTGGAGCAACTAACCTCTGATCTATCTCGTATTTCAAATTGGGGCAGAGAGAACATGGTTGTTTTCAATGCCTCAAAAACTCAATTCCTCCATCTCTCTACTCGACCACAATCTTCCACACAACTATGATATCTTCTTCGAAAACACGCAACTCAAACCTTCATCTCTCCTTAATATTCTCGGTGTTTCTTTTTCTCGTGATCTTTCTTGGAAAGATCACATTACCTCTCTTTCTAAACAAGCTTCTAAGAGGTTGGTGTTCTGAGGCGCCTTCAGTATTTCTTCACACCACCCCAGTTGCTTGTTCTGTATAGGGGTGTTGTTCTCCCTGTATGGAGTATGCGTAACACATCTGGGGTGGTTCCACTCATACAGCTCTCCTAAAAGGTGGAGTCTAGAGCTTTTCGCCTTATCAACTCTCCTGCTCTCACTAATTCTCTCCAATCTCTTTCTGCCCGTCGAAATGTTGCGTCACTCTCTCTTTACTATCGCTATTACAATGGACACTGCTCTTCTGAACTCTCTCGTCGCATACCTCCTCCACTGAGAAGGGTTCGTGCGACTCGTCTTTCTACACAGTCTCATCCTTTCTCTGTCCAACTCTCTGACCCCAGACTTAACCGCTATGCTCAATCTTACATGTACTCTACTAGGTAAAGTCTGGAACACACTTCCTTCATCTATTTTCCCAACTTCCTATGACTTAGCCACCTTCAAACGCCGTGTATCAGGTCATGTCGGCCTTTAATTAGACCATGTTCCCGACTTTCCCCCTAACTCTGGTGGAATATTGGTAGGCCTCTGGCCTTTGCCCACCAGAGCTGAAATAAAAAAAAAATATATATATATATATATATATATATATATATATATATATATATATATATATATATATATATATATATATATATATATATATATATATATATATATATATATATATATATATAATATATATATATATATATAGTAGTAATAGGGGCACTATCGGAGACGCGCGTTTTTTAACCGCACATGCAGTTTTTAACCGCAGTTTTTGCAATAATTTTGGGCTTAGCCCGGATTTTCGCCAGGATATAGAAGGATTCAAGCCGGATTTTAGCCGGATTCGGGAGTTTTAGCCGGATTTTTAATAGGACAATTGATTTTTACTGCAATTTCATCCGGTTTTTAAACCTGATGACCGGCTTTAGACCCAAGTTCTTTTAAGACACGAACGATATATCGAACAATATATCGACCGATACATCGATCGATTAATCGAGGATATTCATTCTTAACTATTAATATATTTATTTTTATTTATTCACACACCGCCATCCTCTTCTTACATTTTGAAATGTCACCTCAAGGAGGCAACATATTTTGTGTCATTCTTCCCAACCTTCAGTTACACGAA
>SEYY01017333.1:7500-12237 GCA_009176605.1 Armadillidium nasatum
AACAACCGGAACACAACATCCCTCAAACATTTTCTTCTTCACTTCTCTTGTCAACCTTCCTCTCTTCCAAATATCCCTCAAGCCCCCCAAAACTTTCTCCCCTCTCTTATATATATATATATATATATATATATATATATATATATATATATATATATATATATATATATATATATATATATATATATATATATATATATATATATATATATATATATATATATATATATAAAATGATGGATCGAATGTCATATTTTCTCATTTGGGGATGAGGAAGCAGATGTCAAATTTTAGTGATGTGCGGATGCAGATGTTGAATTTTCGTCAAGTGCGGATACGAATGCGGAGGTTAAATTATCGAAAATGCGGATGTGGATGCAGATGTTGAATTTTCGAAAGTGTGGATGCAGATGCGAATGCGGATGTTAATTTTGATGAGGATGCGAATGCATATGCCATCACTAATATATATATATATATATATATATATATATATATATATATATATATATATATATATATATATATATATATATATATATATATATATATATATATATATATATATATAAGTTGAGATAGCTTCTTTCCTCCTAGAGAACCTTAATCTAATTAGAAAGGTTAAAACCAATACCAAGGTTTTCCACATACTCATTTAATGCATTATGAACGTTTCATCCCGTATCTCCGACTTCAGCCTTTATAAGACGAAAAGCCCTAGACTCCACCTTTTCAAGAAGGGCTGTATGTGTGGAACCAACCTCAGATGTGTGAGGCGTACTTCATACAGAGGCGAACAGCACTCCTATAAAGATCAAGCAACTGGGATGATGTGAAGAAATTCTATAGGCGCCTCAGAACACCTAACCTCTTATAAGCTTGTTTAGAAAGAGAAGTAATGTAATCTTTCCAAGATCTCTAGAAAAAGAAACAAAAAGAATATTAAGGAGAGATGAAGGTTTGAGTTGTGTTTTCGAAGAAGATTTCATAGTTGTGTGGAAGATTTTGTTGAGTAGAAAGATTGAGGAATTAAGTTTTGGTAGCATTGAAAACGACCATGTTTCGTCTGCCCCAATTTGAAATGCGAGATAGATCAGAGGTCAGTTGTTCCAACTTTCGTCTATTAACAACTGTTGGGAGGGGCGCATTTCAAATTGAAAAGAGTAGCGAAGGGTGGAGTCATTGGCATAGGAGTGGATAAGAGATGAAGCTACAGAGAAAAGGTCATTAATGAAGAGCAGAAAAAGTTTTGGAGATAGGACATATTTAAAGGATGATCGGTAGCCGTCTACAACATCTGGAGGAATTAAGTTTTGGTAGCATTGAAAACGACCATGTTTCGTCTGCCCCAATAGCCCAATAGCAGATGTTGTAGACGGACACAGTTCATCCTTTAAATATGTCCTATCTCCAAAACTTTTTCTGCTTTTCATTAATGACCTTCTCTCTGTCACTTCATCTCTTATCCACTCCTATGCCGATGACTCCACCTTTCGCTACACTTTTCAATTTGAAATGCGCCCCTCCCAACAGTTGTTAATAGACGCAAGTTGGAACAACTGACCTCTGATCTATCTCGCATTTCAAATTGGGGCAGACGAAACATGGTCGTTTTCAATGCTACCAAAACTTAATTCCACCAGATGTTGTAGACGAAACATGGTCAGAAAATTCCAGAAAGGAACTCGGAGAGAAAACCACAGAGAGTAGGTTGATTCCGAAAGAGATAAGTTTGGAAATTAAAGCTTTGTACCAGATGTTTTCGAAAAATTTTGATATGTCCAGCGCTAGAGCAAAAATTCACCGAAATTCCGAAGAGCGGATGACCAAGAGTCAGAGAGAAGTGAAAGATTACCAATAGAGTGTTTCTTTCAAAAGCCATACTGGCGATCAGAGATATATTAGAAGAATCGAGATGTTTCCAAATATTCCTGTTAAAGATAGATTCGAACACTTTAGAAAGAACGGAGGTTAAAGAAGTGGGACGGTAGTTAGAAGTTTTAGAGGGGTCTCCGTTTTTCGGCACAGGCTGAATGAGCGAACGTTTCCAGCAAGAAGGGAAGATTGAAGTAAAAAAACAAAGGCGAAATAGTTTACCAAGGCAGGATGCAAGCTCGGAAGCACAAGTTTTGAGAACCATTTATATATATATATATATATATATATATATATATATATATATATATATATATATATATATATATATATATATATATATATATATATATATATATATATATATATATATATATATATATGTTGTATAAGTGATGGATCACATGTCAAATTTTCTCATTAGCTGATGCGGATATAGGATTCTCGTTATGGTGCGGATGCGGATGTTAATTTTCATGAGGTTATTCCGTGGGGATGCCATCATATATATATATATATATATATATATATATATATATATATATATATATATATATATATATATATATATATATATATATATATATATATATATATATATATATATATATATATATATATATATATGACCAGACTGCACTTTAGGATCCATACATATTTAAAAAACTACTAAACGTACGTAAAAAAGGATAACATTTTTGGAATCCTTGAAGAATTTTGATAAGGAAAAATTGGGAATTAAAAAAAAAACTTATATTAATTTTAATAACTACGTAATTTATAGTTTTTTTAATGCGATGGACGACATCGTACATCTGGCAGCGCACGTCTGGCAGCGTCTTTTTATGAGTCAAATTCCGAGAATTTGCAGTAGGATAAATTTGCGTAGAAAATTGTAAAAAAAATGTTAAATATATATATATTTGGTGTAATATGGCAGTAGGCTACGATCCTAAGGCAACATACCAGCTATCAGTTAGGCAACTATCCCACGCCAACCTTCGGTCGTCAGGTTAAATAAGTCAAACTGGGTTCTTTAAAAAAAATTAATAATAATAATAATAATGACAGATTTTTCCTTTTTTTTTATTATTTTTTTTTTTTTTTTTTTTTTTCAACTTATTTTCACATCTCTTATTATTTTCTTTATCAAAATTCTTCAAGGATTCCAAAAATGTTATCCTTTTTAACGTACGTTTAGTAGTTTTTTGAAATATGTATGGATCTTAAAGAGCAGTGTGACCTATATTGATTTCTTTTTAGGTAAGTAAGTATGGAACCTTTTCCTTGACGTGGGGGGATTATGCTTTTCTTTGGGTAAGTGTTCCTCTGTAGTGAATTTTTATTTTATGTTTTTAATGTTTTTCAAGTGTCAGAGCAATTTTGTAATTAGTCTTTTTAACTATGACAAATAAGAGAATTAATCTCTCCTAGTTAATTTCATAGTAGACAAGTATTAAAAATACGGAAAAAAAGGATTCAAATGTTATAATCAAGAAAAAGGATCCTGAAGATTTACTTTAGAAGTTTCTGTTTAAAAGAAAAATAAAATCTCAAGAGAGAATATACAAATAAACTTTCTTGTCTCATAATTCCTTCTTTTACTTTTTCCAATCTATTTTACTCTCGAAAGTTTACTTGTCATTCGTGGATTCATTTTAGTATCTTCATTTTGTGACAGGTGAGTTTTGATCTTGTTGTCTTTAAATAAAGTAACAAACTATAAGAATCAATTTTAATTACAAAATAAAATTTTAAAGAAAAATGGGATCAGAGGATGAGAGTAATGAGAAAAGAAGAAGGAGTGAAAAATGTCCCACGTTTGATGGAAAAAATGAGATGTTTTTGGAGTGGAAGGGTAAAGTGGAAGATTGGATATGGAGAAATAAAACTATGGATAAATACCCGGGTTTAACTATCAGGAGTGCATTGAGTGGAGAACCATGGGAACTAGTGGGAGGATTACAGAGAGAGGAGATAGCGAGCCTTGAAGGAGTAAACAAGATCATGAGTGTTCTCGAAAAGAAGTATAGTAGTGGCAAGAAAAGAGAAAAGATGAATAGTATGAACGTTTTTTTAGGATTGAAAGGAAACCTATGGAGGATATACAGGACTTTGTAAGTAGATTTGATGTGGCATTGAGGAGGAGTAATGCAGCGGGAATGGCTGATCTAGGAGAGGAACATAAAGGTGGGTTGTTGTTGGGAAGGACTAAATTTTCAGAAAATGAAGAAAAAATAATGTTAGGAGCTTTAGATGGGGATTTGTCATACGAAAGAGTGACTAGTTTATTAGTAGGAATAATGGGAAAAAGTTTTCAGAACCAGAACCAAAACAAGGAAAAGATATAGTATAGTGGGGAGATTAATAAAAATACTGAAAGGAAGAACATTTGTTATAACTGTAAAAAGGAGGGACATATGCAAAGGTTATGTCCGGAATATAGAAGAAATGATAAAGAATGTAATGGTTGCGGAAAGAAAGGACATGTGATGGAAAACTGTTGGATGAAGGATAAAGAGTGTTACAAATGTAAAGATAAAGGACATTTTGGCTAATATGTGTGATGAAAGAAAACAGTCAACAAAAGAAGTGATATTATTGGGGAATAGGGGGATAGAAGAGGACAACTTGGATATAATCAGTGCGATAGTCGATACTGGTTGTAAGAACAGTGTGGTGGGAGAATTGTGAATAGGAGTTAATTTTTTCGACATTAAGTAGGGAAGAACTAGTGAGATTGAAGGAATCTGAAAGGAAGATAGAAGCAACTTATGTTTTTGGGGAAAGGGAATATAAGTGTCATAGAAATTTTTTAATTCCGATTGTCATAGGAAATCAGTAAAGCATTACTAGAAACAG
>SEYY01017334.1:7500-10000 GCA_009176605.1 Armadillidium nasatum
AAAAAAAAAAAAAAAAAAAAATGGCGACCGATTATAAGATTTTTTTTTAAATTTCTTTTAAGTTTGTCTTTACAATTAAAAAAAATTGAAAAAAAAAATATAAACAATTTTAAAAAAAAAAAATAATTAAAAAAAAAAACGCTACAAAAAAAATTTACCTTAAACTTGTTTTAAGGTATTTTTTTTATTTTTTTGAAAATGAGTTATATTATCATTTTTATTATTATTATCATTATTATTATTTCTATTAGTATTATTAATTATAATTATGATTATTATTATTATTATTATTATTATTATTATTATTATTATTATTATTATTATTTTTTAGGTATTATTTTTACTGTTATTATTACATTATAATCCTCATTAAGTATGTTATTATTATTAATTATTGTTATTATTATTGTGGGAAACCAAACAAAGCATTTCCAGGTCAACTTTTTCTTCCTGGAAAGAAAGCAGTCTTTTAACAGGTCAAATTACGCTGGATCATCATTATTGGTTTCACTATTGATCAATGGCTCCATTTATATTTATATTATATATATATATATATATATATATATATATATATATATATATATATATATATATATATATATATATATATATATATATATATATATATATATATATATATATATATATATATATATATCTTAAAACTTTAGATTACATTTTGAGTCCATAAAATTCTCTCTCTCTCTCTTTCTTTGTTTCTTCTTTTGGATATTCAAAAATATATTCTTGTTATTTGTGTTTATTTTGGGACAATTTCGTTTTTATATCTATAAGAGCCACATTCAGGGCAATAAAGCTCTTTTATTTCTAGTTTCTTTGTTACTGTTTTAGTAACAAAAAAAAAGATGGCGACCGATTACAAGATTCTTTCAAAAATTTCTTTTAAGCTGTTCTACGAGTATTTTTTCAACTTAGGATGTATCTTGAGAATTAAGTAACATCATTGAAACAGTGGAGATAAATGATCCATTGAAGGCGAAACTCTAATAGGCAAAACGATAGAACCGATGTTGGTATCGATGAGCCATTCTGTACGTTTGGGTTTAAAGTTACTGAAGAATGGTTTACTATCTCTGCATTAAAAATTCCGTGATCGACAAATGTTTTCGAAAGCTCGTCTTCATTCATTGTTAAATCACAGTTACAGCCACGTCTTTATTACATAGTCATACATATACTAAAGTATATGTATGGTGTAATTTTGTAGTTTAAATTTTATACTAGCAAACTATTAACGAGAAATTAACATTCATGCAAGCTTATGAATGTTGACATCTAAAAGTAGACAAGGGGAATGCGAGGTGAATGAGATTCTGAAATTTTTTTTTTATTCTGACACTCAAACAATGAAGACAAAGAAAAGAAAAATTTAAATTACATTTAAAACTAACAGAAATATGTGCCACAAAATAACTTTAAGACGAAAGTATTTTGTTAAAATTTTATGATAAAGGTATTTTACATTTATGTCAAGTGTGTTCCGAATAGTTTAGAGTAGTTTATGATGCTGCTAAAGCAATACAAAGACATTCAAAAGAAATCAGAAAATATAGAAAGAGTTTATTGCCCAGAACTGTTTGAGAAAGCATGCAAATGAAAAGAAAGATAATAATCCAAGAAAATTGAATCTGGAAATGAAACCATAATAATGAAAGAATATCTACAACAAAATAACGTATATTTCTAACGTTTTTTAATGGAAGGAAAAGTGAAAAGAGGAATAAATGCATTCAAGCGTGTAGAATTTGAGATAGTAACAAGGTTAAAAATTACATTGAAGAAAAAGTTTGCGTGTGTGTGTGTATGTATGTATGTGTGTGCGTGTGAGACAGAGAGAGAATGAAGTGGAAGTAACAAATCAGTGTAAGAAGCCAAAATTGGAAAAAATGACTGGAGAACGTAAGAACTACATCTATGATGAAAAAGGCAAAAGTATAATTGAAATATTGAAAAGAAATCGTTTTTCAAGAGTCAATTTCGACCTCTTGCAATAGAGAACGTTGAGGTTGATTTTAATAATAGAAATTGAAAAAGGAGACACAATGGAATAGGAAAAATAATGAAATGGCATAAAAGATTTTGAAGCTTTAATAACATTTAAAAAAAAATACCGAAAGGTTGGAGTAACCTTTATATAAACTGAATGCATACAAAGCTCCCATGAATGAAAAGATGGTCTAGTGATGGTGGTTTAGAGTTGCCGGAGTCGATTGGGTCTTATAGGAAGTGATTATCATACAAGTGAAGATCGTAACTGTAATTTTCTTTTTAATTAATTCATAGGTTTCATATGACCAAAATCCTCTTCTCTTAGTAACTATAGAAGTAGGAGTGAGTAAAAATTTCTTTAAATCTTGAGTTTGTAATAGATTTTTGTTTAAGATATATAAGGCAAAGAATTAATAAATTAAGTTATTTAAAATAAAAAGTCCATTATGACAGTTAATAATATTTATGCTGACAATTATCACTAATT
>SEYY01017336.1:0-10000 GCA_009176605.1 Armadillidium nasatum
ACATGGAACGGGACGCGGAGCCCGAGATTTTTCACCCAAGTGCAGGACAGATTCCTTGGTGGTTACCCAAGGTTCTGGTTCCTAACAATAGGTTGCCAGGGCAAAGGCGAAAAGGACCCGTTTGTCACCTTTACCCTCACCCACGAGGGAAGGAGGTATACACAAGAGCGGCACAGTATACTCAGCACAACAACCAGGACAGAGGAAGGGGAATAGGAAAGACCGCCACAAAGGAGAGAAGTAATACGTAAGGGAAGGAAGGGAAAATGGAGAAGAGAAACGGAAAAGAAAGGCGAACAATAAAAAAAATAAACAATAAAACGAAAGAGAAAAAAAAATTAACAAAAATGGGAAGTGTCCGAGCCTCCTCTCTACTACAAAGAGGCTACCTTCGCGAAGGGGCTTGAAAGAATGATTGTTTTCATTTTTTAAAGAAATTGATCTTTTTCTGAGCATATGTAATTAATTATTCTTATTTGTAACTCTCTACAGATTAGCTGGATGTCATTTAATACACATTATTTATAGGAAAAATATAAAAGTGACAAAAACAAAATATAAAATTAATCATTCTTTAATTTTTTATAAAATATAAATTCATTTAAAATATTGTAGAAATAAACTTATAAAAAATAATGCGCAATATCAAACATTCAAAATAGCTTTTAAATTTATTGGTGTTCAATTTTAATACAATTGGTTCTTCAAAACCACAGGTTTCTTGAGGTACAGTCTTTTTTTCACCAATTTTGAGTGGAAACCAACGCTAAAAATTATTAATCATCATCATCTTATAATACAAAAAACATTTTCGAGAAATGAAAAATTACTTAATAAAAATAAATTCCTTTGGCAGATAACAAAAACTAAGATCTATATCTATACTAAGATCTATATCTATCTTTAAAGAAATTACCTAAATATAAATAAATATGTATGTCAATATTACAAGTATTCAAATTGCTTTTAGCTAAACCAATAACGATAAAATTCAGAGATTATAAACAATATCAACAAAAACACAAGGGAAATATGATAGAATAAATTAACTTAAAAACTAGGCAAACCCAAAGTAGCTGTGCCACCCTCTACGGCAAAGAGCCTATTTTCATATATATATATATATATATATATATATATATATATATATATATATATATATATATATATATATATATATATATATATATATATATATATATATATATATATATATATATATATATATATATATATATATATAAATAAAAGGGATGGAGCGATACCAAAATTTTAACCCGATACCGAAGCAGTTGGTAAAAGAATCCCTGTCCAACTGTGTCTCAGAGAGAAGCAAAAGGTTAGGGTGAGAATTAGAGATGATGCTCTACGAATTCGATATTAGCACGAAGGCCACGGACGTTAGCAAAGTCAACAGAAAGTCCCCGTCTACACCCACTCGATCTTGTCATTCAAAGAAACACGCTCTCCAACATACGCAAACGTTCAAATACTCGTGGTAAACTAATGCTAAAAAGGAAACCTAAAACAAATTAAAAAACACAGCAAACACATTAAGCAACTAAAAGAGAGAGAAAAGAAATTAAAGTAAATGGGCAAATAAATATATTTAAATTAAAAGAAACTAATTAAAAGTTATCTTGAAACTTCATCTAGTAAAAAAGTTTCAGGAAGGTAGAATTTTCCATACGTTGAAATTCATATATGTTAAAACAAAAACAGTTCACAAATTTTAAAACACGACAGCTACATTTTTAGCAACGTAGCTGTCTTGCAAACTTTTATAACTAAAAATATTTTCAAATATAGTTTGTGAAACAACTATTTTGTAACATATATTTCTTTATTTATTTAAATAATTTTAAATTTTACAATTAATTTATATTTCAGTATTATCAAAAATTGTTTAATCTAACAAACTATTTTGACTTAACGTAACCTGGACTTAATCTACGCAAACAGCCAGCAGAGAGTCCTAACCAAAATTTGAAAAAAAAAAAAAATTAAAAATATAGAAATGCATGAATGACAAGTGACAAAATAATAGTTTCGCACATCCTCTTAGAAAGACTAGAGCAAGTTAACTGAAAAGTAAAAAATAAATTTTTTTTTATTAAAAAAGGTGTAAAGGTACTTATTGTACATCACAGCTAGTGTAAAGGTACTTATTTCACATCAGAGTTGTTATAGTGCTAAAAAAAAGTACGAAAATAAAGAATCAAACATACCTGGGAGCATCATTTACATAAAGACCTATATATATATATATATATATATATATATATATATATATATATATATATATATATATATATATATATATATATATATATATATATATATATATATATATATATATATATATATATATATATATATATATATATATATATTTTTTTAAACTGTACTTCTCTGTCTTTCTCTTAATTAAAAATGTATCATTAAAGTGATAATTCACTTTTATTTATTTATTTAATATGTTAAATATTTTATTTTCTTAAAAGTTGTTAATTTTTTGAATATATAATTAGATATTCTTATAATAATATTGTAGAAAACTTAAGCTAAATTACTATAAAAAAAGACAAGATTTTTATAAGAATTTAATTTACGGCGAGATGAGTTGAATAACGGATCATCTTAGAACAGCGACAGATGATGAGATGAAACAAAGAGATGACAGAAGAAATCAACGATAAAAACATCAATCAACAAGATTTCTCCTTAGCTTTCAGGCGAGGAGACACTTCTAAACCTATTGCTCTTTAGAGAATAGGGAAGTGAAATATCTTACCAACGTTATTACTTTATTTCTCAAGATCTTATATTTTAAAGACGTCTACCTAAATTTTAGAAGATTAGTTCATTTAGATAAGTTGTCGAATCCATGAAACGCCCTCCAAAGAGTTAAAGCCTTTTTTATTTATTATTCCGGCCTACATTTATTTTCTTATGTTTATATTTAGAAGAATTACATTTATTTACCAGAACATTTGTTTCAAAGGTCATCCCCCTTAAGGATAGAAAATATTTATAATATATATATATATATATATATATATATATATATATATATATATATATATATATATATATATATATATATATATATATATATATATATATATATATAATATACCCCGGCCAAAAATAGGGAAAACCGGGGTTGCCGGCCGGGGATAAAATGGCAAATTATATTAAATTTTTTTTTTTTTTAATTTTCAACCGATTCTGCTGAAATTTCAGTTATATAGATTTTTTACCGGTAAGAAAAGTCCATTTCTAGCGTTTTTCCGAGTCTTTTACGGTTAAAAGTTTTTTTTTTTTTTTTTTTTGAAATTTTTACCCTTTTTAATTGAATGGTATGCCAAACCACTTTTTAGAATGAGCTGAAAATTGGATTATTTATTTAAAATTAAATGGGATACAAAAGTCTCTATAGACTTTTGTTCCCATATTATAGGAAAAATGTTATATGCCAAAAACTGACCAACTATAGAAAAAAAAAATTTTTTTGAACTAAAAAATCCACCTTTTCAGACAAAATTTAAAAAAAAAAAAATACAACTATGACATTTCCTATTTTTGGTGTGTATAGAGGAGGGGTGGGGCTACAAATTCCTCTGTGTACTTTATTCGATGACATTCGTTGGTTTTGAGATATAGCCTTCAAAAAGGTCCATTTTTGGCCAAATTTCAAAATTCCCAAAGTTTGAGAGGCTATATCTCGCTTCAAACAAAAGCATTTAAATATGCACTAAATAAATATTGTTGCCCTGCCCTCTTCTAAACAATATTCACAAATAAAAAAATAATATTTTTTCTCCAGAAGGGTACGATTTTTGCAAATTTTTTTCAAGTGCTTATATAACTTTTTTCTAGACGTGATATCAAAAACCTATTCCCACCAATGCAAGAAATTGGGGCAAAGGTATTCAGCTAAATTTTCAGCTCATGTGGACCAGTGGTTTGATCCAGTTATTCATTTTTTTCAACTTTGGGTCCAAATAAGTTTCAAACCGTTATAGACTCAAAAAAATGCTCGAAATCAACTCAGAACTTCGTGAAAAAATTCACATACTTTGAAAATTTCATAAAATAAAATAATAAAAAAAATTTCAAACAAAATATAAGAAAATTAAGATTTTTTTTTCTGTTTCTTTTGACCGCTCCTTTTCTGCTAGTGAATGTTCATCTTTGTGTTTTGATTTTAGATACTAAAAAGATTTGGTTGAAATTTTTTTACTTGTAGCACCCGGAGGTTCTCTTCTAATTTTCTGACTGCAGATGTTAACATTTAGCTATTTCGAGCCTATCCTGAAACATTGCAAAGTATTCAAATACTGCAGAAGCTGATCTTTTAGCCATATTGACTGAAAGTATAAACAAAATAATAATTTTTAAATAATGCAGCTAAATGATACAAGTTTGATACATGGCAATAAAATAACAATGATATGTATAAATACAGGCTAAATTGATAATTTTATATCTTATATTTTTTCAAACTTTACCTTAGGGTCTTACTTAAGTAAACCTGTTGAATCACTATTATACAAAACTGTAATTTTTTGATTTTTTTTTGAGAAAATGCATATAATCATTAATTTAAGTGAATGTTGGCTATTCTACTCCTTCCTTACAATTAAATAAACCTTATATCTAATTTTCTTAACCTTAAATTTCAGTGCTTTTGACCTCTTTACAAATTTTAGGAAACCCCGGCCAGAACCCCGGCCCCGGCCCCGGCCCCGGCCAATTTGGGTGACCCCGGCCCCGGCCCCGGCCAAATTCCAACCCCGGTTTATATATATATATATATATTATATATATATATATATATATATATATATATATATATATATATATATATATATATATATTATATATATATATATATATATATATTATATTATATATATATATATAATATATTTTTTTTTTTTTTTTTTTTTTTTTTTTTTTTTAATTTCGAATTTCTTAGGATACCATGTCATTCTGTTTAATTTGTTAATAAAACCACGTATGCAAAATTTTAGGTCAAAATGTTAATGTTAGAAGATCGCTACCGCCGTTTAAAAATCGAATACTAAATGAAAAATAGTTTTTATAATGCCATGTTCTATTGACTAATTTTCATGCCACCCAGGAAGTATAGCCATTGACACGTTATCTTTTTTTTAAATGTGGAAGTTCTCCTATAGGCCTATCATAACCACTTCAATTGCTAAATCACAATTTGGGCTATTTCAGAGATTCTTACCGTGCAAGTGATTCTATAGTGATTTTTTTTTTTGTATGGCAATTTCTTTCGATAGTTAGATACAACTTGTAGTAAATACTGGTTTTGTTTCTTCATTGCTTATTAAATATTTTATTATAATCCTTAATTAATTTAACACCTCTATCTGCATTATCATTAACAGCTTTCATACTATAAACAATGTTTTTTGAGGTACAAAATGCTTCTTGTTGAGGCTATTCTTCTACTGGTGTTGCGATAAAATCAAAAGGTATTTCCACGATCTTGAAGGCTGTTTTTGTTTTTTCCATTACAAAATCCTCTAAATTTTTCAGTTCAATTGTTTCCATGTTAACAGTCGCTCGTTTTGATGAACTTGGATCTGATGGTTTTCATAATGCTTTTTTCATTTTAATTTTTGTGTATTTTGATACTTCATCATCAAAGAATGACATTGCAATTAATTCTTCTCACAGATATTACAAATGATTTCGCATCTTATTTATTGCTACACAGGCAACTTAATGTAAACCAAAATGGAGGTTTTAGAGAAGTTATGTCATTACTTGGAGCACATTGTGAAGAAGGAGTCCATGATCCAGTGTTAAAGGTCTCTACTGAAAAGCAGCATATATCTCTCAACCCTTTTTTCTATTTTCTTAGTTATCTTAAATTGATGCTTAAACATCCAAATTTTCATGCAATAAAGTATTTTCGCCGTTCCATCCTTGCTCTATGATATGCTCCAGGTTTTCTAAAATTTATTCTCTGACCCAGGACATCCACCAAGATAAATAATTGACAATTCTAATACCTCTTTACAATCATCTCTTTGCTATTCTTCAAAAAGTTTTGTTAGAGCAAAGGTAATTATATAGTTCTTAAAACTGTTAGTATCAATTCTTATATTTTCATCATCTGTTGCAATATCATATGAAGTCTGATCAATTTAGGCTATTTTAGAAACGCTTAAACAAATCGGTCCAGACGAAAACGGCTGTAATGCAGGGGAAACAACAGATTCTAGCATAATTTCTAATATGTGGTGCCTGCAAGCAAGATACAGGAGCCCTTCATTCAACTTTTGCTCAATTAGTGTGCAAGCTCCCCTTTTTCTGCCTGTGTTAGATGCGTTGTATCAAAGCACATAGCTTTAACTTGTTTAGTTAAATTCCAATCAGTGATCATATCACAGACTACAATTGCCATAGTATTGCCGATACCATCTTGAATTTTGGGAACTCCAAGAAGTTGCTCAACACCATTTCCTGTGATTACAATAGGGAGCCTATCAAGTACTTCATCTCCTGTGATGTCTTCAAGAAGTTTACTGTCTCAGTGTACAGTAATTGGAACATCAGCTTTGAACTCACTTTTTAGTTCCTCTGTGAACCGTTTCCTAAATTTTTCTCTCACTCTTCGTATAGAGGAATAACTCACATTATAATCCTCTGGACATTCTCCAGAAAGTACTTAATGTAGGAATCATTATTAAAGAAGAAGATCTGTTACTAACTTTGGCAACATGTAGAGTAGCAAATAAATGTTCATCACAAGTTTCCTCTTCTTTCTCATTGGAAGATTTTTTGATGTTGTATAGGTTGATCTTGATCAATGACATATTCCTCTGATGAATCACTCTTGACTGAAGAACCAGAAGACGAGCCAATAGCAGCTGTTTCTTGAAATGAAAATGACTCCAGCAGCGTTCCTTTTCCAACCTTCTTTGTCTTTTCATATACTTCAGCATCAATTTTTAATTGCTTCTTATCAAACTCGCGCCATCTTTCCCTTTCTTTCTTTCCTCTGAAGCATTAGAAACTTTTTATAATCCTCAATTTTAATGGTATCTATAGCATCAGCGTAAGCAATTTCAAATAATTAGTCCAAATTTACATTCCAATTTCTTTGCTTTTCTTGCAAGTTTTTTGATTGTTTCTTTTATTCTCTTTACTTTTTCTTAATTTTTTTGCCATTCATCAAATAATTTGATAAGTTTTTTCACAGCGTTGCATTTCTGTGTTGTTGGTGTAATTGCCTTTTGCCACACTTCTTAAACATCGTTTACAGTTGATGACAAAGCTTCTCTAATGGTTTTGTTTGCTGCTTCAAGTTTTTATAATTCATAAATAAAGCGAGAGTTTCTCTTTTTGTTGGAAGAACATGTTGGTTTAATTTATCAGACATTTGCCCAATTAGCCATATGATTGTCTTATGGCCGGTATTCATCTCTAAACGTAATCCTTTATGAAGATTTAAGGAAATGAAAATACACAATACCTCACATTTTGAAAGAATTTAATACACTAAATAATTACATTTAATTTTTCCGCCTCAAAACTTCGTCCTGACTCAGAAATTTTCAAGGTCGTTTGAAGTTAGCATGGGAGAGAGGGGGAAAGGGAGAATGGAGGGTTATAGTCCTTAGAGTCACAGTATTTTAGACATTTACGTATATGTACATTTTAGGATAACTTTCTTACACACACATACATAAATAATAACATCATCAAAACGTTACTTTAAATCTTAATTTGTGAAACTAATTATAAATGAGCAAATTTTTAAGTTATGGTAGCGACCCCTAACTTTCATCCGATTGATCTAAAATTTCGCAAAGTTTCTTTTTATCATAACCTAAAACAATTAAGAGGGTATCTCAAAAAAAAAAAAAAATTTCACTTTTTTTTTTAATCATTCTAATATATATATATATATATATATATATATATATATATATATATATATATATATATATATATATATATATATATATATATATATATATATATATATATATATATATATATATATATATATATATATATATATATATATATATATATATATATATATATATATATATGTTTAGTTGTTAGTTGCCCTAATGGTATTTTTGCTTTCACTAAAAGCTGGACCTTGGGAAGAAAGTATTTGTGGACGTCCACTTGGTCTAAGGTTTTCAGACAGGAAACTAATCGTTGCAGATTCCTATTTAGGAATCTTTGAGGTGGATATAGACACAGGTAAAATTACAAACTGAAGGTTTGCTCCTTTATTGACTTTATTTTTTACTTTCTTCTTGTGCTTTGTAAGGTATTTAATTGTAAATTTGCAATAAAAAATTTTTTTTTTTTTTTTTTTAAATATTTTTTTAATTTTTTTAATGATGTAATTTGTTTTTTTTTAATTTGTACTTTTCTGACGTGGTAATTCAAGTTATAACCTCATAGGTAAAAAGGTGCGCTTGGTTGATCCTGATGTTCCAATCGGAGGACTTAAGCCAAAGGTTATTGATGATTTAGATATTGATAGCGATGGAAATATTTATTGGTCAGATGCATCAACTCAAATTTACCTTGAAGATGGACTGGTAGAACTCATATCTCAGCCCAGTGGAAGGTGATTATTATTATTATTATTATGATTATTATTATTATTATTATTATTATTATTATTATTATTATTATTATTATTATTATTATTATTAAATAGCCTGGCTATTAATTAGTTTTCCCTTACCATAGATTAATAAAATACGATGCAAAAACTAAGAAAAATGAAGTTTTAATTCCAAGAGTTCACTTTGCAAATGGAGTTCAACTTTCACCAGCCCAAGACTTTGTTTTAGTCTCAGAAACATTTAGGCACAAAGTTAGAAGGTAAATGTCTTCATATTTTTGATTTGAATGAAGTTAAATAAAAAATAATTCTTATCTCCTTATTGTACTTGAAAAATTCAAAATAAAGTTTTTTATTTCCTGTTTATTTGAAATATTATTTGATATTAAATAATAAAATAATATTTTCATTTTCTTTTTTTACAAGAGAATTATTCTGCTGAGTAAGTCTGTCAAAATCTCTCCACAGATCAGGGGTTGCCTACTATTGGCGTATTGTAAAAGTTGGGATATTTTTGGGGTGATAAAATTGGTGAATAAACGTTAACTTTAAATAGGTTTCAAGAGATGCTAATGGATTATTTGAGTGTTTCCTCACAATATATTTTGAAGTATTAATAATTATATAAGAAGAATGATAAGAATAATGTTTCATTGAATTCAAGTGAAAAATATGAAAGAACAACTCGTCAAATGCTTAGGATAATATCGTAACTTGATAATACTTTTTTAAAAATAGAATAGAAAAGTTCTAAAAAAAAAGAATTAAAATAAATTACACTAAAAAATTTTTTTGTTTTGTTAAAAAGGGGAAGTGGGGGGGGGGAGATTTTTTAATGAAATTTAGATTGTATCGGTTTAGTTATAATAAAGTTAAGTTGAAAGGAGATTGAAAATTATTGACACAACTTTTTATTTCATGGAGAGAAAAGAATTTAAAAAGTAATGGAAAATTGTTCTAGAGACTTCAAATAATATGAAACGTAGTAAGGTGTTTGAAATATTTGAATAAAGACGTATTCGTGATCATGATTTAGAAGAACCACTAAAAATTGAAAGTTCTGCAGACTGATCTTAATGTCCACTTGTTATTTTCTGTTATGAACTAATGACTAAATATCTTACTGTACATTTAATATTTTGTGCCATAATTTTATCTGAATTGCAGATACTGGTTGAAAGGGCCAAAAGCAGGAACTAGTGACATTTTTGTGTCTGGCCTCCCGGGAATGCCTGACAATATCAGACCTCGTAAAGATGGTGGTTATTATCTCTCTTTAGTCACTTCAAGAAATCCAGACCATATTGATTTTTACGATTTAACTTCAAGATGCACAGGACTTCGTAAATTTCTTGC
>SEYY01017336.1:15000-28295 GCA_009176605.1 Armadillidium nasatum
GGATACTTTTTTTTTTTCTTTTTCGAAAGATATATTCTGTTTTATTTTCTTTTTTACCTCTTTAATTTTTTCTCCTGAAAAATAAAATAATAAACTCTAAACCTAAACACAAACAAATGAAAATCACAAGCGCAAATATATATTATATATATATATATATATATATATATATATATATATATATATATATATATATATATATATATATATATATATATATATATATATATATATATATATATATATATATATATATATATATATATATATATATATATATATATATATATATATATATATATATATATATATATACTTTTTATTTTTATTTATTTAGAGTAAAGTTTTATTTTAAATTGTTTAAAAAATTGTTAATGTAAATTAAGTGGTGTAGATTTATTTGTTTTTGTTGGATATTTTTATTGTATTGTAGAAAATGGAGAAAAATTCATTTGATTTAAATGGTTATAATTGATTTAAAGAATTAAAAATTTAAAGAATTTTTTAATAAAACAAATACAAGTCGATCACATTAGAAACAGAGTTTTTGATGCATGAGTTTTGAGACTGTAAATAGTTTAATAAATTTTGCAGTTAAAAAAATAATTTGTGTGAAATATACTCTGAGGTCTAGTTTGACTTATCGAGGTCAGTAAAAATTATGTTTAAATATTTTTGATGTTTGGAGTGTGCTTAGTTTGTTATATATTGAATGTGTTGATGGAGTCGAATATTCATACGGGATCGAAATTTGATATTTGAAAATATTTCGAAAAATACCTAGAAAAAACTGATTAGATTTTAAGGGAAAAAAGATTTATGACAATAAAGAACTCATTAAAAATTGTATTTGGTATATTGAGTTTTTTAAGATGATGTAAAAACATCAGAGATATTTACTACTTATAGTATTAATTGATGTATTGATTATTTTCTTTAAAAAGCTCAATGATGTTGAATAAAATAACTTAAAGATATTTAAACAGATAAACTTAAATATTTGTTTATTCCTCAGGTTCATTTCTTTTTAGTCATTTCATTTAAATAATTAAATTTTAAACCAGTTTACAGCTTTATTAACAAAGTAAATATTTTTTTTTTTTTATTTACCAAAGGCAAGTTATAATTAATGTTGCCTTTCATTTATTTTAAATATAGCAATATTTGCTTGTACCAAAAATAATTACATTTTATAATTTTTAAGGAAAACGATTTTGTTGAAGTGTTATTTGTGTTAATTATTGAATTCCAAATGTAATGTTATAAGTTTTAAGAGGTAAATCGAATGTAAAAGTGTTTTATTTGAGGTTGATAAAAGTTTCTGGCTGTGAATACTTTCTTCCCCTAAATTTATGGGAACTTTTGTCTTCCATTCCATTTTTTTTCAAATTTTCTGCAATCTTTTTTATCTCGAATTTTTATCTTATTTATTGTTTGATTTCTTGCTCAAGTAGAAGTATTTTTGTTGACTATATAGAAATTCTAAATCTTTTAACTCAATTTGTGTGAACTAATAAATTAATAAGCAATCGTAGTTCTTGAAATGCTCAATAAAGAGTTTATTTTATTATTATTATTATTAAATATTTTAGAAAGGAATGCTTTAGACGTAGGTGGAATATTGGTTGAGGTTTTGCTATTGTTTTGAGTAGATTTTTGTTTTCTTCTATGTGAGTGTAACATTGAATGGCAGAAAAGAAGATAGTGAGTATTTCTTATCTCACTAGTTTTTCTCCATTCAATTGGTCGTAGGCGTTACAAGTTTTGTTACAAGAAAAATTAAAGTTTATGAAATACTTTATACATTGTTGAAATAGTTTGGTAATTTGAACCTACAATTGATTACGTTGTGCAAGTTCTTGATGCGCCTGCGCCATTTTTTAAAGAAATTAGAAGTGGGCACTATTTGTTTTTATTTGGCACTGTTACTTTTGTAGTTTGTATTTATTTACATTGTTTTTTTACGTATAAAAAGTTTGCATCGTTTTTATTTTATTATCCTTATTAATAAAACAAATTATACTAATATGCAGAAAAATAACAATAATAAATTACTAGCTATAGTATTAGTCGTTGTAAGAGTAGAAATTATACTAACTGCCAAAATTTTGAATGTAGAAAAATTTAATATTTGTCATAGCACTAACTTTATAGTTAAAAGTTTATAGAGGTATGGATACTTAGCTTGTACTTGAAATAGGTTTATATTTTTTAAGAAGACACGTGGGGATCAGTTCCCTTGTGAGTATATTCCTAAGAGTAAGGGTAAAGAAATTTGACATGAGGATTTAAGTTCAACCTAAATAGAACTACTTGAATAAAGTTAAAATGATTCTATCAAACTCAAGAGTACTCATTTCAACCAATGAGTGTTATATCACATATTGAAGGGAATCGATAGGTGAGCAGTAAACTTTACCAAGTGTTGGATTTTATTTTTCTGGTTACCAATATATGTTTGCTCTTCAAAATAAACTTTTAGTAAATCTTTGACATGAAGATAATATTTTGAAATATATTTTTATTTTTTATTTTCTTTGTGAGAGAAATTTTCATTATACGAATCACATACTTGGAAAGTTTAGTATATAAATGTCTATTTTAGCAGTGAGTTTGCAGTTTTTTCCACATACATGCCTTTAGATTTTATATATATATATATATATATATATATATATATATATATATATATATATATATATATATATATATATATATATATATATATATATATATATATATATATATATATATATATATATATATATATATATATATATATATATATATATATAATATATAAAAAAAAATTTAAAACTTTTGAATTAAATGCAGCAGTGATTCCTCGGATGGGAAAGTTTTACCCACGTTCACAGAAAAAGAAACTATCGATGAACTTCATATTGTGATTGCAAGTTGTGACATTGAACAGATTCTTCACGTTCCAGTGCTGAGAATAGATACAGGAAAATCACAGGCAGATGCTATCTTTGATGTTTTTTTGAAATTGGGGCTTAGAAAATGCAATCAAAGCTTGCCTATTCGATAACACTGTGACTAATACTGGTCCATACAATGGTGCTTACATTCAATTTGAGTATTTACGTGAAAGAAATCTATTATATCTTCCTTGCAGATCTATTTTAAAAATTATCATTGAAACTCTAGTTTCATAGAACCATTATTCCAAAAATTTCAACATCGATAAAACAATTTTTACCTGGGATTGCAGAGAAAAAGTATCTAAAATTTTGAAAATAAAACAAATAAATATCTTAGGACAGTAGTAAATCATATACCGATTGATTAAATAATTTGCACAGTTATGTATGATTTTCATTGGGGAATTTCCAACAGAAAATATATCTTTATCTAGAAGCAATTTAACGTTTGATGTAAAAAAATATTGAGAAAGGTCTCTCTAATATATGTATTTTTATTGTGAAAATCTACGCGCAAAACTGGTTCTCGTCTGCGCTTTCAACCACGATCAGATTTGAAATTGATAAAAAACTTGTACGAATAAAAAAAAAAGTTGATGAAGCTTTATCCAAAGTTGCTTTAGAAAAATTTTTACGTCATTTTATGTTCAGAAACTGTGGTGTTTTCTTTTTTGTAAGACTCTGTTCGTTTGGAGATGAAGCAAAAGATGTGTCAAAATTCAGGAACACGATGAATCAGATAAAAGAAAGCCCAGTGTAAAAAAATTTCTTTAAAATATAGACGACATTTGAAGATATTGTGAATGGGAGACTTGAAACGATTCGTATGACCAGATACAAAATGATTTTTTTCTCGTTTTAATATAACAAGAACAAAGACTGGTCAGAATGGAACACACAAAAAAAGGAATATCATAGAGGAAAAGAGATTGTTCCGAAAATTAGTGACAAATGATACAGCGGAGAGAGGAGTGAAATTGAATGAGGAATATAATTAGAAGCAGAACACAACAGAATATCAAAAGTTTATTTTGAAATTTGTATCCCATTTTTAAAAGCGATTTTCTGATTTTAAAAAGAAAACTTCATTGGGCATTGTATTTTAATGTAACATTATAACATATATTTTTGTAAACAGTACATAAATTACAATTATAAGTTCATACATGCTTAATTTTATATGGAAATAGCATGGATTTTTTTTCTTTTCCTCATCTCGACGACACGGGTAAATTTAACCACTGATAATATTGAAGATGGACGAAGGTTTGAGTTGTGTATTTTCGAAGAAGATATCAGTTGTGTGGAAGGTTGTGACGAGTAGAGAGATAGAGGAACTGAATTTTTAAGGCATTGAAAACTGATGTTTTTCCTGCCACAGTTTGAAGTACGAGAAAGATCAGAAGTTAGTTGTTCCAAGGCCACTATTTTTACATCAATTAACTGTTGTTGGGAGGGGCATCTTTCAAACTGAAAAGAGTAATGAAGAGTTGAGTCATCGGCATAGGAGTGGATAGGTAATGAAGTAATAGAGAAAAGGTCATAAATGGAAAAAGTGTTAGAGATAGGACGAAATCCTGAGAAACACATCTATCAAAATATTTAAAGGATGAATGACGGCCGTTTACAACATCTGCCATAGAACGACTGGAAAGTAAATCAGAGAAGGATAGATTCCGAAAGAGGGAAGTTTGGATATCAAAGCTTTGTGTCAGACTCAATCGAAGGCTTTCGAAATGTTTAGTGCTACAGGGGAAGATTTACCGAAACTTCCAAGAGCCGAGGACCATATAATTAAAAGTCAGAGAGAAGGGAAAAACATAACCAGTAGAGCGCGTTCTTTACGAAAGTCATACTTGCGATAAGTGAGATTAGAAGAATTGGGATGTTTCCAAATTTTCCAGTTAAAGATAGATTCGAAAACTAGCAATAAAGGAGGTAAAGGAAATAAGACGATAGTTAAAGGGTTGAGAGGTGTCCCCATTCTTCAACACAGGGTGAATGAGCGCACGTTTCCAGCAAGAAGGGAAGGTCGAAGTAGAAAAAAAAACAGTTTACCAAGGTGCAGGCTCAGAAGCACAGGAGGGCCAGATACCACTAGAACCATCTGCTTTTTTTAAGTGCTAAGCCCAGAGAGAACATAAATGACCCCTTTAGAAATTACAATATTAAGGCATAAATGAGTTGGAGGGGGTTGAATTTGGAGGAATTGCTACGGAATCGTCTAAGATGGAATTAGAGGCAAAAGTTTGAGATAAAAGTTCAGTTTTAGCAGAAGGAAAAATGTCAATTGTGCCGTCAGAAGATATAAGTGGAAGGAAAGAGGGAGAAGTAAAGTTTGAGTTACCAATTTTTTTTTTAATGCAAAATTACAGAAAGGGCGGAATGAAGAAGAACCAGAAAGTTTATTGCATTTACGACGGGGAAATGAGTTTGGTGTTACTGTGAATATATTTTGCAAGATTCCGGAATGAAATGTTTGAAGGCAGCATCCCTACGGCCTAAAGCACGAGAACAGCCTAGTTAAACCAAGGTTTGTTAAGCTTAGTTGAACCATCTCGGCCGAAAGAACATTCCCACGAAAACAGTAATCATTCCATAGGAAGTCAGAGCAGTTAACAGCACGGAAATGCCAGAAACGTCTCCTCGCCGTTGGAGGGGCCGTTCTTGAGGAATGCTTAGAGACAGAAATAGATACCTAAATAAAAAGGTGATCGAATGAACCCAGAGGTGGAAAGAGTTTGACAGTATAAGGAGAAGAATAAGAAAAGATGAAGTAAGTTGGGTTTATCAACAAGACCGTCAGGGATGCGAGTAGGTAGTTGCACGAACTACAAGGTCATATATATATATATATATATATATATATATATATATATATATATATATATATATATATATATATATATATATATATATATATATATATATATATATATATAATATATATATATATATATATATAATATATATATATATATATATATATATATATATATATATATATATATATATATATATATATATATATATATATATATATATATATATATATATATATATATATATATATATATATATATATAAGCTATTGTTCAAAATTATCGCATCTTGTACGAAATATGACGTTATGTTTCAGTCACCAGGGATTCTGTAATAACTCACAAAAGGTGCCGTGTCTGTGGAAGGGGATGACTAGGGGAATAGAGAAACACATATGTGCGGCATCGTATAATATATTTATTTCTTGACAGTGCAACACACACAAGTTGCTACCTCGAAACTTCAGCTGGTGGACGACGTTCCAACAATGATGTCATGGGTCAACGACCTAAATATGCAACTTGTAATGCGCAGCACCGATTCTGACTCTGATCACCGCCTGCATATGTCGAGGTAATCTCAGAATGAGGTTCTGGAGGTATTGTTGTGGTATGTTATAGCATCCACGTTCCAGCTTTTTGATAAGAATAGTTACGGATTTGGATCGTCGAATGACCCTCTTGAGGCAGTATAAAATGTAATCGATGCTGTTGTGGTCAGACCTTCACGGAGACCACTCCAGCACCTACATATATCGATCACGCGTAGGTAGTCCGAAACCCAGTCCGAGCAATGAGTGGGCGAACATTATCGTTCATTACTAAAAATGGTTCGCTATGAATGGAACAAAGGGTATGTCTTGATTCACTAACATATGTTCCAAGTAGTTCGGGGCATTTAAGGACCGGTAATAGTGGCGAGGAATGTAAAAGAAACGGGAAAATTGTAAAAAAATAAATAAATAAATAAATAAAAATTATTGTTAGTGATTGACAGTGTTATAAGGACTATCATTTTTGTAGTGGCAAATATAAAAGAAAGGAGGAAGAAACCCACCCAGGCCCAAACCTAACGCTTTTCTCTCGGGTGTGCACAGACGGAAGCCTTGAAGAGAGGAAGATTAAAGGCAGAAGGAAAAATTGATGATAGAGGTGGCACCACAATGGGCAAGTCTGGGGTTTCCAGCATCTACACAAAATTCGTGCGAAAGCAAGGTACCCCTTGTGCAATGAAGGCGTCGCAATGGAGGTGGAATGCAAGACGCCAATCCCTCAAGCACCTGCCATTGTAGTACCTATAAAAAATAGATAAATCACCAACGTCACGTCGCAGTGATAGAGGGTTAAGAGAGTTTGAAAGTGGGGTACAGTTTAGCTTTAAACTCAACCCTGTCCAAGAGAGTGGAGGAACCAGAGCCCCCCAAATGTGATAACAGTACTCAATACAAGGCGAATAAGACCATTATATAATTGGAGTAACTGCTCAAAAGAAAAAAATTCTCGCAACCTGAACAGTATTTCCAGCTTATTAAGAGGCCGCCTTAGCAACCAATGTGATATGTTGTTTTCAAAACAATTTATTGTTTATGTTTAGACCAAGAATGTTAATGTTATTTACAGGTAAGACGGGACAGCCATCAAAGAAGATAAGAAATTTGAGAGGAAGATGTGAAGTTGAATTTTTAAAGAGTTGAATTTCGCAAGGTTGCTATGACCCCACTGGGAAATCCCATCCATATCATCAAGAATAGAATCGGAGAGTTGAAAAAGAGAAGCACCTCTAGAAGCAGAAAAGGGAACAGATTTGAAATAAGTAGAAGAATGGAGAGTTGAATCATCAGCATAAGAGTGAACACAGAAGTGCAGTTGAGAAGATAAATTTGAGAGACAAAACAGAACCCTGAAGAACACCGCAGTTGACAGAAAAAGAGGAAGAAGTCGCTCCATCTACAAGTGCCGAAATGGAACGATCTGAGAGAAAGCTAGAGAAGAGTAATCAAAGAGGAGGACAAAGGAAGGGATCATAGAGAGCAGCGACGCATGCCATATACCCAGTCAAGAGCATTGGATATGTCAAACTCTACCACAAAAGATTCCCCGAAGTCCCTAAGGGCAGAAGACCATAAACTTGTGAGATAGGAAAAAAATGTCACCAGTGTCCTCGAGCGTTGAAAGCCATACTGATGATCTGAGAAAAGAGAATGAGACTCCAAATGATCCAGGAAATGAGAGTTGAGGAGAGTTTCAAAAATTTTAGCCATAACACAAGTGAGAACTATAGGTCGATAGTTGGAAGGGTCAAAGCTGCTACCTTTTTTCTTTTTTGGGGATCGACTGAACATATGCTCTTTGTTAAACTTATTATAGAGATATTAGTGGAAACAAAATTAAAAAAGTTGATGATAAAAAAAATACATCAATATTCAAATTCTATTATCTGGTACATTATCTTGATTCGGTTATTGGTAGTTGTTTAGTTTTATTTCAAAACAGCATAGTAATTAGTTATTCTAATTTGTACCATAGATAATAACATCCTGTTCCTTAACCTCTGTACAATTTTTTACCGATTTTGACGAACATAACCGTTTCTTCATACTGCGAAGAAAACTGCATTCAATTTTACGAGATACAGGCTACTTGCCAAACATAGGCTCCTTCAGTCATATAACCACAGAAAGCTAGTGCAGTGACCTTATCAAATGTTTCGAACTTCGAAAAATAAGTTAAAACTAGATAAACGGTGTAATTTTCTACATCAATATGTGAAAGTAACATCTATAGGATTCTAGCAATTCTCTAAAACCAAAGAGAATTTGAAATATGCAAAGATGTTGGTTGCCTAATGGATGAGATAGATTCCTGATTGATGCCTCAAGGAAAAGTCTTAGATAGCTTTCTTACACAATGGAGATAAATTGCCTTCCAATTCCTATTTCTCATGCTACCAGCACGAAAGAGATGTATCCAAGCATAGCATCTTCCTGTCAGAAGTAAAATACTCGTAGTATAAGTGGCAAGTTTGTGGTGACTGTAATTTTATTAGGACTTTAAGCCGCTATGCCAAGTGTCGTTTCCTGTGTGAATGAGAGAGCTGTGTCAGAGACAACCAATACGTTAGAAAATGTTAACCCACAATATTAAATTGATCTTTATGATGTATTTTGTTAAAAATTTGGATGTAAACGATACCTTATTCACGTACTTAAGTCAAAAGTTCTTTAAGCACAACTTTGAGAAAGTAAAAGCATATGAGAGTTAATCAGTCTACTAATCGGACAACTATTTAAAGACTGAAGATTTAAAGTAGCATAGAGAAAAAGATTTCGAATGATTTTCTCTGAAATTTCAAGGCTGAAAATTTTACACAACTTATAGAAGATCTGATCATTGCATTCATATGATGGTAGGGACCAAATAGTCGATCAAAATACACCTTTTGGAATCGCACACGGTTTCTTCTATCAAAATTGTGCTGACTTGAGCGATGAACACGATGAGCTCTCCCTTCGAGATATTTTGTAGATGGAGCAGTTAGAAAGGAAATTGGAAAGCTACCAATGTTAAGCGATTGCTGTTGGATGATGAAAATGGATTCCCTTGAAACAATACCATAGATAAACGAAAATGAGACCCATTTTAGGGGAAAAAAAGTTTGTATTTATATTTTATTTCACATATCATTCCGAGATTGTTATTATCTTTAAGACAAGAGCTAACCAATCAGTTTATAAAAAAATTTTCCTGCAACTATCCAATTGACGTATTATCTTCTCCCTAACATTCTATTCGACCGAGGATACTCAGTAAACTACTACGAATACAAAACATCCAATTTAACTGAAAATTAATCGTACATATTTAATAAACCTTTAATGAAATGCTTAATGTATTAATTAATTAAAGGACATGAAATATATATATCTCCACAATTATACATTAATTAATGGACGTACTAAATATGTATATATAAACCTAGTGTTTCTCCCAGCATCTGAAACGTATGATAGTTGCTCGATTTTGAAGGGATTTGAATTTTGTTTTTTTACTGTTTCTTAATTCCTTATAGTTAATATACAGTAGTTTATAGAAATTCTTGAAGAAACATTTTTATGTTTAAATTAGACTAGGGATGGAGTGAAGTATCGGTATCGGTATATTTTTAGGTATCGAAATCGGTATAGGCAAATAATGACCGATACCAGATATTTTAAAGTAACTGAATCCCGTTGGTTTACATTTTTTGGAATGTTCAGTTTCTTTGACTATAGAGTTTCTAATACCACGAAACAATGTTTTCATTGATTTTCTAAATTGTCAATTAATTAATTACTAATTAACCGTTAATTAATTTTTTGGCTTGTATTCTATATCTCTGTAACTACAGATCGGATTTTGGTCAAATTATGACAGTTAACTCTTTCTATAGCATAAATCAACTTATGCTTAATTGTTCATTTATTTTATTACTTAATTAAATTATGAAATTATTCATTAATATTACGTAATATTTTGCAACGTCGCTTTCCAATAATATTGTTTCCAGAACGTTGTTTTCCACTAAAAGTTATTTATTGAAATGCACAAAACTACTTTTCCATTTATTTTCAGGCTATTTCCTTCATACCATTTGGTTTATTTTCTTAAATAGTTTATTTTTATTTTAATTCCTAATTTAATTCATTAGTAACATTCAAATGATAACCGAGTATTTGATATATATATATATATATATATATATATATATATATATATATATATATATATATATATATATATATATATATATATATATATATATATATATATATATATATATATATATATATATATATATATATATATTATATTATATTTATTTATTTATTTATTTCACTATCACCTTTCCCACTTTCGTGGGGTGGTGCCCGCCACAGTTCTCTTACAATCATACCCATTCTTACCTTTCAACCCCTTTCACCACCGCCCTCCATCTCACTCTGTCCTCCGCAAGTCTTGTACCCTCTTCTAAACTCAAATTCCTTCCACCCAAAATCTCTCTCACTCCATCCATCCATCTCCACTTTGGCCTTCCCCTCCCCCTACCACCATCCACCTCGGATCTAAGTACCTTGCCCACCATTCTGTCCTCATTCATTCTACACATATGTCCAAACCATTTTAGCACACCTCCTCCGCTCTATCAACTATACCCCTCTTCCATTTACACATCTCCCTTATTCTTTCATTTCTAATCCTATCAATCCTTCTCAATTTACATATCGCTTTCAAACCTTTCATCTCAAAGACATTCAAACTTTTCCTCGCTCGAGCACTTATCATCCATGTTTCACACCCATACATTACAGAAGGTAAACACATACATTCAAACATTCTTATCTTTATTTCTTTTGAAATTTTTCCTTTCTTTCATACTTCTCTTAGACCCCCCAACACTCTCATTCCCTCTACCACTCCATTCTTTATTTCTTTTTCCGTCCCACCCTTACCTTCCACCAACATTCCTAGGTATTTGAATTCATTCACCTCCTCAAATTTCCTTCCCCCCACTTCTACACCTCCCCATTCCTCCCTCCACATCTCTTCATCCCCACCTCCAATCCTCATAACCTTACTCTTCCCTGGATTGACTTTCAATCTCATATTTGCACATTTCCCCTCAAACTCTCTCACAAGTATTCTAAACTTTTCTTCAGATTCTGCCACCAACACCGCATCATCTGCAAAAAGTAAAACATTCACATCCCATTCACCCTCCATATTACTCAACCTAATACCCTTCCCTTCTCTCTCCATTTCCCTAACTTCACCATCCATTAATAGATTAAATAGCCATGGCGACATAACACACCCCTGTCTCAATCCCACTCCTATGCTAAACCAGTCCGAAAGTTCTCTCTTCACCCTTACTCTTGATCTACAATTCGCATAAAAAGCTTTCACCCCCTTCAGTAATTTCCCTTTCAACCCCCTTTCCATTAATATTTCGAATAACTTTCTCCTGCATACTCTATCATATGCTTTTTCTAAATCCAGAAAACATACATACCCCATTTTATTTTTTTCACGCAATTTCTCTGTAATCAATCTCAGTATGAATACCTGGTCCACACATCCCCTTACCCTCCCTAAAACCCCCTTGTTCCTCACCCATTCCCTCACTTGTCAATTCTTTCATTCTCGTCACGAACACCTTCGCATAAATCTTTCCAATCATGCTCAGCAGACTAATCCCCCTATAATTTTTACAAACCATCTTATCACCTTTTCCTTTGTATATGGGTACAATGCAGGAGTCCTGCCACTCCTGAGGCACTCTCCCTTCTCTCCAACACACATTAAACAATCTCACCAACAAGTCAATCAACTCTCTAGGTCCTTCTTTTATCATCTCTCCGTATATACCATCCATTCCTGCTGATTTTCCTTTCTTTACCTCTCACCGCTACTTCCACCTCCTCTTTAATATATATATATATATATATATATATATATATATATATATATATATATATATATATATATATATATATATATATATATATATATATATATATATATATATATATATATATGTTGTTCCTCAGTTTCTATTCTATCTCCTACTTTATTCTTTCTTTTCATCAACGATCTCAGCTGTACTTCTAACTCTGTTCATTCTTATACCGACGACTCAACTCTCCATTCTTCTACGCATTGCAAACGTACTCCCTTTTTTGCTTTTAGAGTTACTTCTCTTCTTCAACTTTACGATTCCAATATTGCCGATATGGATGGGATTTCCCGGTGGCGCCACCGCAACCTTGTGAAATTCAACTCTTTGAAAACTCAACTTCTATCTCTCTCTCAAAAACACTTCCCAACTTTTCCATCTCCCTCGGAGGTTTTCTCGTCTCACCTGTGAACAACATAACTATTCTTGGTCTGAACATAAACAATAAATTATTTTGGAAACAACATATCACAAAGGTTGCTAAGGTGACCTCTAAAAAGCTGGGAGTTCTGTTCAGATTGCGGGATTTTATTTTCTTCTAAACAGTTAATCCAATTATATAAGAGTCTTATCCATCCTTGCATAGAGTACAGTTCTCACATTTGGGGTGGTTCCAGTTCCAACCTTCCTTTGGATCAGGTTGAGTTTAAGGCTAAAAGACTAATAATAAGTGTCCCCTACTTTCAAACTCCATTGGCCCTCTTTCTCTTCGAGGTGACGTTGACGCACTATCTCTTTTCTATAGGTAATATAACGGCTCGTGCTCGAGGGAGATGACCTCTCTCATTCCACCACCATTGCGTTGCCCTCTCAGCACAAGGGGTGACTTGCTTGCACCTGAACTTTGTATGAGCATTGCAACTCAAGGTTTGCACGTTGTGGTACCTCCTCCTTTCCAGCCACATGTTCTGTGGAACTCTCTATCTTCAGTTTTTCCTTCTGTATTTAAAAAAACCCTCTCTCTAAATCCTCTGTCTGCGCATACCTAAGGGATCAATGTTAGGTTCAGGATTGGGTGGGTTTTTCTTTATCCTTTAA
>SEYY01017339.1:0-11755 GCA_009176605.1 Armadillidium nasatum
AATGAATGTGAAAGAACCTTTTGAGTTAGTAGTGATTGATTGCGTATTCTTTACCGGTGACTACGAGTGGATATGTAGGGATGGTCGTGATGGTGGATCATAAGAGTAAGTTTGCGTATGCAGTGCCTGTGAAGAATAAAACTAGTGTGAATGTAGCTAAAGTAGTGAGAGAGGTTTTGTTGCCAATGTGTGTGTGTAAACCGAAGCGAATGTTGAGCGATAATGGTCCGGAATTTGTAGGGCAGGCGTTTGAGCAAATGTTGAGTGATTGGGGGATTGAACATGTAAAAACGACTCCGTATATGCCTAGTTCGAATGGGTTGGCCGAAAGAACGATACGAACGTTGTGTGAGATGCTAAGAATGATGAGTGAAAAAGAGAATGATTGGGATTATTGGGTAGGAAAAGTGTTATGGGCATATAATATGACTGTACATAGGGCTACTGGTATGTCTCCGTGTATGTATGTAATGAATTTTGAGAAGTTTGTAAGACCTAGGTTAGGATTGTCTGAGGATGATAAAGAGATATGGAGGAAAGGAAGTTTGAAGTTTGCAAGTTTTGAGGTAGGGGATAAAGTTTTGAAAGAAGTGATTGAGAAAGGGAGGTTGAATGTGAGTAAGATGAGAGAAAAGTTTGAAGGGCCGTTTGTTGTGAAACGGGTTATGCCAAATGGAGTTAGTTATCTATTAGAGATTGAAAAAGATGGTAGAATGAATGAAATAAGAGCGCATCAGACACAGTTACGACCATGGAGGGAGCCTCCTGGGTATGTGAAGGCTCACCCAGTGTATGGGTTGTTAGTAAACGAGGTGGATGAGGTGAAAGAGGTTGAGGAGCATGATTCATGGTTGGAGGACAAATCTTTGGTATTAGTGGAGACTCGGAGTAAAAGAAAGAAAAAAATGAGTAAGCATAAGCGATTTGTTGAAAATGAAAGTAGTGTGGATGAATTTTCTGGGTTTTGGTGGGACAATGAGAATGCGGATGTGCGAACGATGAATCAGACTTATACTTTGTGCAAGTTTCCATTGAATGAGAGAGAAAGTATATTAGTAGGATTGAGAGAATTTAAAGAGAACAGTGTGTATATGGAAGCGAATGATTTGAGTAATTTCTGTGTGGAGTTGGAAGAAATAGTGAATGAAATAAGAGCGAATGTAAGAGTTACTGAGATTGATAACGAGATTGCTGAGATGTCTGATAATGAGATTGCTGAGATGTCTGAGTGGTTAAAAGAAAATGAGAATGTAGGGAGAGATGGAAGTAGTGAGAAGAAAAAGAGTGAAAAAGTGGTAGACTATGATAGACCTTGTACTAGGAGTAGAGGTACGGTGAAAGAGTATGATTGGGTGATGAAAACGGTGTTGTAAATGAAGGATGATTGGGGATAAATATGATACAAACTTAGGTGGGAGGGATGTGGTGTTTAGGTTTTTTTAGGTGAGTATGTCTGTCAAGTCTTTTCCAGTAAGGCAGGCAGACTTGAGGGTACGGTAGGTGAAGAGGGTCTTTTTTTTTGTGTTTGTATCATATTTCTTATTATTATTATAATATTTATATATATTTATATTATTTATTTATCATATATATATATTTTTTATATGATTGTTGAATGAAAGGCATGAGTGGTGAGTGTCCAGGCGGTTTCAGGGAATCTATCTTTTCACCTCCTGTTTCTCTAGTTTTAATAACCTTCTATTCTGTCTTTTTTTTTTTAGTCGTCTGGCATTCCCACTCTGTGTGAAAGGGAGTGATTGTGGTTTGTTATGTAAATGGTTTATTATGATTTTTTTCTTTTTTTTAGGTTAATAATTGAAATTTTTTTTGTTCTAGTAGATTGAAGGAAGTATTGAATGAGACATAGTATTTGCTGGCTAAACAGGTATTAATTTTTATTACATTATTATTATCCTTATTTATTATTTATATGATTATGATGATGGTTATTATTATTATTATTTATTATTGAAATTATTAAATTAATTATTATTATTATTATTATTTATTATTAATTATTAATTATTATTATTATTATTATTATTATTATTATTATTATTACATTATGTTAAGAAAGAGGGTTTTTCTTTCTTTCCAGCTCAGCTGCACTGTGTGGTTGGAAAGAGAAGAAAAACTGGACGGGATTCCGTTCAGTTTTTTTTTTTGGATTTTTTTTGGACTGGAATTGAGTTTTTGCTTTGCTTGTAGCTTTATCCACTTTTTTTTTGGACTGAAGTTTTTTTTTCGCTTGAAGCATGCCTTTTTTTTTTTGCTTGAAGTATTGCCTTATTTTTTTTGTTGAATCTATGCTTTGCTTTAAGCAGTATCCATTGCTTTTTATGTTTTTGCATGCCATTTTATCTGAGGAAAAGCAGAAGGATTGAGCCACAATTTTGATTTGTTATGGTCCAGTGAAAAAAATTTATTTTACGCGTACAGTGAAAGAGGCCTGTGTTTAAAGGGGTAAAAATAAATTGAGATATTGGGAGGGTAAAATTACAGTAAGGTAATTGTGAAATAAAAAACGTTGTTTTTTTTTTTGTTTTTATTATTTTCATTGTTTTTGTGATATATTTATTATTATTATTATTATTATTATTATTATTATTATTATTATTATTATTTTTATACACAATAAATTATTGCATATGCTTTGTTATCTTATGTATTAATATTATTTTTATTTTTGTTAATTTATATTTATATTGCATCTATTATATTATCGGTCCGATTATTATTAAGTTATATTTCGAAATTTATTATTTTTATAAAATAAAGTATTGTGTTTTGCTTTTTTTTATTCCATCACTGTCCTTGTTAGAGAGCCTTAATTAGTAGTTTGTATTTTTTTTTTGTAACTGCCACAACTGTCTTACAAACACGGTATGTTCAGATTGAAGTTGTATACACCTTCTTAATCCACTTTAGTATTCATCTTCTAATACTTGTAATATTCGAAGTCGAATGCTTTAGGTCTATGAAGATGTGTAAGTTCTGTTATATTTCTCCAGATTCTTAGTGGAACAACAAATCCGTTGTGCTCCTGGTTTTCCTGTAACCATATTGTTCTTCACCCAACCTTCTCTCTACTATTTCCCTTAATCTACCCTCCAATACTCTCTCGTAAACTTTAACCATATGGTCCATCAGCACGATTCCTCTGTAATTTCCACACTCTCCAGAATCACCTTTACCTTTATAAAGTGGGATGATAATAGCCTTACCCCAGTCTTCTGGCACTCTCCCCTCTCTGTAACATCTATTGAACAACTTCAAAATTCTTTGATTTAACATCTCTCCTCCCTTTTTTATCAATTCAATGGGTACTTCATCTCCACCCGGTGCCTTACCATCCTTCATCCTACTCAAAGCTCTCTCATATTCTTCCTTCGAAATGCTTTCCACCTCCCCCTGTACAACCACTCCCTCCAGCCCCCTTACACCCAGTTCTTCTACTTTGAGAAGTTTGTCGAAATAAGTTGTCCACCTTGCATTGATACTTGTCGGCTCCACTAGTACCTCTCCGAGCTCATCCTTCACGTTACACAGATTGCTCTTACCTTTTCTACACGATTTTACCAATTTATAAATTTTCTTCCCCCCTTCTCTCGTGTCTTCCGTCATTTCCTCCGCCAGTCTACGTGTGGCCTCCTCCTTTCCTCTCCTCTTTATCCTCTCTGCTACGTTTCTTGCTTCCACATAATTAGCTCTTGATTGAACAGTTCTGTGCTTCAACCACTTTCTCATCATACTCGTTTTCCTCCTGATTGCCTCCCTCACCTCTTCGTTCCACCACGGTGTGTGCCTCTTTCTTATTCCCCCCACCCATCTCCTTCCCAGTACCTTCTCCGCCACATCCAAAATACCTCTCTGTAACCCCTCAAAGTCTTCCTCCTCTTCTCTCACACACAAAAAATTATTTATTTTTTGTTTGAATTCCAACTCTTTATCTGGTTCTCTCAACTTGTCTACTCTTATTATTCCTCTCTTCTCCTTCATCCGAAACTTCTCCGATCTGATTTCGATGTCAGCGACCAGCAGTCTATGATCGGAGTTTGAATTCCAACTCTTTATCTGGTTCTCTCAACTTGTCTACTCTTATTATTCCTCTCTTCTCCTTCATCCGAAACTTCTCCGATCTGATTTCGATGTCAGCGACCAGCAGTCTATGATCGGAGTCCAGGGAATCCCCTGGCATTACTTTAACATCTTGAACTATCCTTTTATCAGATACCATATATATATATATATATATATATATATATATATATATATTATATATATATATATATATATATATATATATATATATATATATATATTATATTGTTAATATTATGAATAGATGTTGACTATTAAGATTTTTTAAAACCATCTTACTTTGTAGTAGCCCCACTCCCCAATTATCCCACGCAGCCGTCTCAGAATAATGGCCACTAGACCTTAACAAATACCCAAAAAAATTTATGGAAAGGGTTTCGTTGAAATTAAAGCGGTTACGAACTCTCTTGAAAGATGACACTTTGATGCAATTATTAAAGGTGATTTCAAATAAATACACTTGATTACATAAGCTACAAAGTAGTCTTATAAAATATATACTACTTATCTTAATAGTAGGAATATTAAACAATACTATCACGAACAGACTTATGCTTCTTATTAACACTGACTGAGTTTTTATCATACATAAGGACTTAATAGAACTTAACATAAATTATGAACTGACTCTTTGAATTTAATAAGTTGAACTGTGGCGCACTTAGATTTCGGTAGATATCAATTTAGTTTCACTTGCGTATGCGTTACTTTTTACCGATATAATATATACAGTAATTTTTTATATTTTAATAACCACCTACCAAAATATTTTAATTTCTTAGAACTTTAAATATTTTGTTAATTTTAACATCTTTTATTACATTCCCCAAATAGAGTTGTAGTTACACTGCAAACCCTACAATAAATCTATTTTAGATTTTATCAGTTTGTCACATTAAATGGCAGCTTGCCTTTTAGGTCTTTCAGGTCTGTCTGACACTACCTCCGACTTATCAGTATTACCTTCAGGAATATTTTTATTAACTTGAACAGAAGACTCTTGAGAAGATATCTTCTCATGAGATAAGGACATTTCTAATGGATACAAATTATTAATAGAATGGTGTGCTATTTGACCATTACATTGATTGACTTTTACAGATCTTATTTTATTATCATGTCCTATTATTAATTCCAAAACTCTACCAGACATCCAAAATGAATGTGTTTTAGTTACAGATTTAATCAAAACAATATAATTAACGTTAATTAACTTGTCCCAAGAGGACTCTTAAAGGTCACTTATGGACTCTCTTAAAATTAACCATAAACCATAATTGTCTAAAATGATTATACATTTGCTCGAGTATCAAAAGTTTTCTCAAGAGTTTTTTGGATTAGTCTCTTCCCAAACATCTTCTATTTCCCCTTTTAAAATTAAGGAATTACAATTAAACTAACTGTAAAAAAGAATTGGGTGTAATTATCTCAATATTACAAAACTCTGACCTGTAAGTGAGAGGCCTAGAATTTATAGCATTTTTAATGAATGACAGGGTAGTGAGCATTTCAAAATCAGTAAGTTTTGCTCTACCTATGACTTTATACATGCAATTTTTATGAGTATGAATCTGTCTTTCATAAAATGCTCCTGCTCATGCTGAAAATAATGGGATCTTTACATGCTTAATGTTATTATGTTGTAATTCCTGTTTAAACTCATTAGATTCCAGAATGTAAGATAATAAATTAGCGCCTTTATTAAAGGTACAAGCATTGTCTTAGTACAGATAATCTGGTAATGTATAATAATTACAGAAGCATTGGAATGCTAATAGGAACATTGGAACCCTCATTTCAGGAATAAACTCTAAGTGTATGACTCTAAGGAAGGACCAGGAGGGCTCCGATTCACCTTCAACATCAAGGAAGTTCCAACTTCCTCTTTCAAATCATCTCATAAAATAATGTGAGATTGTACAGGTTGCCAGATTTAGGCACTTTTCGACAGAATCTGGCACCCCGAAGTCGCAAACTATACTATTAAATATTAATATGAACATTTTATCTGTGGAGTTTGTGATTTTATTTTTTACAAACAAATAACCTGTGAAGTCAACTATAAATTTAAATGGAATAACCAGATTCATGTGATGTTTTGGAATATCCATATATTTGGGATACTTAAAGGCTCTTATATTTATCTTTGTGCATGAAGTACACAGATTTATAACCTTTTTAAGAGCAATGCTACATTTAGGAATCCAGTACCCTAAATTCCTTATAAGAGTCAAAGTGCTGTCAAACCTAGATGTTGAACTTTGTGATGGGACCTTAAAATCAATAGGATTGCGAAATAATGAAATCTAGACAAAATGACAGGATTATTCACATCCTAATTAAAAGAATTACATTTAGATATTCTGCTCTTTGATCTCAAAATTCCATCACTATCTACAAATAAATTCAAATTGTTAACCAATAATGGTATTTAACTCTTTTGTGGGCTAGATTTCAAAAACTCTATTTCTGTAGTACAGCAATAATTTTGTACACTTTTAACCCTATATTTCAAAACCATTTTATATGGATCTTCTTTTCTTACAATACTAAATAGAACAAATAAATATTTTGTTATACTCATGACTTTATCAAAACTAGAATAGTTATGAATATTGACAATTTCTTCATGATTATAATGATTATTACTATGCACATTATTAAAACTCAAGAATTCATTATTACCATTGCTTATATTACAATTAACCTTAGGCTTTATGAATTTATTGTTTTCATCATTATTAGCATGATAATTATGACTAGCAGTGAAATAACTGCCAAATTCAGGAGCTAATGACAACAATGGATATTTTGACCAATTTTTAAGGTCTTTACTTAACCATAAGGGTCCATGCAACCGTAACTCACGATTTTGCATAAATTTTTTACATAATACACCTCTGGTTAACAGATCTGCAGGATTTTGATCTGTTTTTATATAATGAAAATACAACCTTAAATTATATTTAGCCTTAATTTTATTTATATATGAATGAACATCTGTTATTCACATATTTACCCTTAACGTAAGGGATCACCAATGAGCAACCAGTTTAACACTACCTGAGAAACAATACTTATGTTTATGCATTCAAAAATTATTTTAGAATATGAATCTAGAATAGTTATAATACATTTAAGAGCCAAATTCACACCAAGCAACTCAAAGAGTAGAAATACTTTAAGTTCTCATGGGGTTGACTTGAGTTACTTTGAACTTAGCAAACAAGACATTACTATTTGCATGACTAGTAAGTAATATAGGCTACAAACCCATAACATAATAAACTACTATCACAATATATATTCAATCCAATAAGAATTATTCTCATATAGTGCATGCCTTGGAAAAGGTATCCCTCTTAATTGTATAAATCTGATTTTAATTTTTCCCATTCAGATATTATCTCCACCTGTAATTTTTCATCCCATTCCTTATGGGTAGACCAAGCTGCTTTCAATAACTTTTCTCTTATGCTTACAGGTAGGGAGAACACAAGCGGGTCGAACAACTTGGAAGTCTCAGAAAGTACTGGTCGCTTTGTGATGGCATTACCATACTTCACCTATGACACATGCAAAGAATCATCCTCCAACTTTTATTCCTACCCTAGTGCCTTTTCATACACTCTCTTATGCTCTGCTAATAATTTTTCATCTTCCATACACAAATATATATATATATATATATATATATATATATATATATATATATATATATATATATATATATATATATATATATATATATATATATATATATATTGTAAGAACGGGTGTTCTGTCACTATTAATGATATTTTTCACAGGAAGCTGTCATAGAAGCCTATAATCACAAGAAATTAAGGGAAACTCTAGATGGTTTTCAGAGGGTTCAATAACATAAACTCCAATCCAATCTAATACACTCTGGAGGATTCTTCAACAAACAACTTACCGATATGTATTCCTTTTCTTTTCTTGTAAACATTAACTCTCTTATTTGTCTATTCTAGGTAGAATATTATTTGATTAAAATTAAAGACTATTTTGCTAAAAGTATTAAAAACAAAATAAAAACTTATTGACAATTTTACCTAATTAAGACTCCAAGTAACTTAAAGATAATATATTACAATTGTCTACAAATTGAGCGAGAATTTCGATCACCAGGAAAATCCTCGCGTAAGTTATATTCATTTTTATTTCATTTAATATATTGAAAAGTAAAAGAAAATAAAATAGAAGCAATTTAATAGAAACATAAAATAAAAACAAGAATTTTTCTTCCACAGTCCTGGGATTGGGAACTGTATAATCAACTTAACGTCTCATCGTCCTTCAATAACATTGTTTTCCATATTCCTCAATTAAAATACTTGATTACGAGATTTCTTTGTTGAGCGATATTCTTCTGAATGCTACATTCTCGTCAGTTTTCAATAACCACAAAAACCCTATTCAACCGTTCCTTCGTTTTTCACAAGACCTTCTCATACGTTCTATATCTTTGCTTTTGAAAAAAAAGAATTCTTTCTTTCATAACTCCCATTGTCTAAGAATAAATATTCTAAAATTTTATTACCGAATTTTATTCACCTTCAACTTTGAAAAACGGTTTGTTATTGTACATATGCTGCCATCCGCTCTTTTGTGATCCCAATAGTCCTTACTACGGAGCTGAGAATTTCTGTTCGTATACGTCAGAGAGCGACTTCATATCAACAACATCGTCCGTGTCAAGAGGAAAAACGGACGATACAATTTGAATACCCAAATCTACGAAACATTGTGAGTACTAACTATTCAAGACGTTCTATATATTACCTTTATTTTCTCTAATAGCCTACAGAGAAAAATTGGCGACCTTGCCAGGATCACGAAAGAGAGATATTTAACGAGATCAACAACAATGGCAGAGAAAAATATAAGCAATGAGGAGGCAAAGGTAAGCATGGACCAGTTGATTGAGTTGGATGAACCTCTCCAACTCGCTGCGTCTACACCGGAACAACAGATCGATAACCCGAGGGGTGAATCCTTACGGGATGTCCAATTTGTGGATCGAGAACATTTCAAAAAATTGGAGGACATGGTTGTGAATTCCATGAGATATATGCGAGAAATAGATCAACGACTAAGCAAGCAAAATACCCTTATATTGGAAATGTTGTCGGCTCGTCAAGACCCAGCTCCTACTGCTGCACCAACAACATCAACTGAACGATCAGTACGGCCGAAGGAAAAGAAGCCGTCGGTAGCAGTAGCTTGTGAGGTTGACGGAGGAGATCAGCAACAACCAACCATGAATCACGCAAGCACACCCCATATCTCAAAAACCGGAACAATGACGGATAGACAATTCAGGGAGTTTGTAACGGAGAGTTTAGCGGTTCAGCAGGCTCACAACTCTATTTTATCCCAGACAATGGCAATGATAACACAATTGTTAACTAAGCCTAAATCTAACAAGGCAGTGCCACCCGCTAAATTTAATCCTGATACTGACCAAGACTTAACAGTATTCTTCAGAGAATTTGAAGAATATTGCTCGATCCTGTACCCAACCCAAAAACAGGACTGGTTAAGGCTCTTGGGATCATATTTGCAGTCGTCTTATTTGGCCCTATACCATCAACTCCATAAGGCAGATAAGTCTTATGAAGACATTAAACAGAGTCTACTAGAGCGGGCCGTTCAAAGCTTTATGACTGCCAAAATGAACAAGAATGAAACAGTCAGGATTTTTGCTATCCGTTTACTGGATCTCGCGAAGAAAGCCTACCCCACCACTTCAACAGAAGCCTGTAAAGAGCATGAGACACTACGTCAAGTGTTTCTTGCAGCCTTACCAAATTCGATTAACAAGGAGATCACCACATATCTCCGTAACCACGAATGGTGTTCGGGAAATAAAGTTTCCTTTGATCAACTGGTAAATCTGGCTGATAGACACCTTCAGGACTTTAAGGGACATACCCAAGTACCAGTTCCTGAAGTAATAGATATTTCCCGGGTGGTGGCTGAATCGAGACCCCAGCAAAAGTTGTGGACGGATGTGGTAAAACGTTGGCAGAATAAATCTTCTAATTCCTAACCACAACCACAAAAGCCGGTTGAGAAAAGGTCATCAGAACGAAAGGAAAAACGTCAAAAGAAGTCTACGGGAAACCGCAGTCCCAAATTCGTTAGGGACAAACCGCGTAAAGATAGCGATAGCTCTAGCTCTTCGGGACGGTCGGATAACCGTAGACAGAATAATCGTGCGCGTAAAACTTCGCAACGGCAAAACAACCAGTGGTGTAGTTTTTGCGATAAAACAACGCACTCAACGGACACTTGTTATATTCTGAACAACAAGTGTTCCATTTGCAAGAAGAGTGGGCACTTGTCCTTCAAGTGTTCACAATATCAACCAAAACAACAGCAACAACAACAACGTCGCTTTCCGGAGAATTGCCCCGTATGTAACCAATACGGTCATGTGGGCAAACATTGTCCGGAATGGAAAAACAGAAAACCGCGACGAGAAAGTAATTCTCCACCAGCTAGAAGAACTTCAAGATCTTCGAGACGATCATCGACGGAGGAATGAACACACCACTGGGGGATTGCCGGCGCGAAATCAACAAGAGCGTCCTTTAAACTAATTGACCCCGTGACTGAGGGGCCGGTCACGGTTGAAGGGTTAACTGCTCCTTGTAGGAGTCCCCCATTAGTAACAGAGTTAACCTCTGATAGTTTAAAGGAGAATAAAAATAAGAGTGAAACCCTACTTCTACAATTTTCGAAATGCGAGACCCAACCTTTAATGGTAGCAGTAGAAGTAGTAGACTATCCAGGAACTTGTTTCCATTCCTTAATAGATAATGGAGCAGAGATTAACTTAATAAAAGAAAGCGCTGTTTCATTAATGAATGGTATACAACGATATCCATCGGTAGTCGCAAGGGTCACAGGCGTTGGAAATGCGCGTATTCCTATACACGAGTTCGTAATCTTAAGATTAAGATTCGAAACAGGGATATATTTCAACTTTGGAAGAATTTTACATACTTCCAGATTCCGCTATGGATAACTCCATGGTCATTGGAGTTACGCTTCTACGAGCAAATAACTTATTACCCGATATGTCAACTTATCAACTTTTCCAGAGAAACCGGAAATGACTTCGTGGTCATAGCAACAGACCCAACGAAATCGACTTATCGGGAGGTCATCAACGCACGAAATGTGGAAATTCCCGCTAACCACTTCAAGATAGTAGATGTCGAAATGGCATGTCGAGGAACCAACTTTCCTACTTCGACAATGTTAGTGGAACCACCAGAAAAAGTAGAAGTGGAAATCGTAACCGGATTGGTTAATAGCGAAGAACCGTTTCGAATTGCTATCTGCAATAAGAAAGACACCTCAAGGTTTATACCAAGAGGACAAGTGTTAGGAATCGCAACAGAATTACCAGAGAATAACGTAGAGGTTTCTATAAATAGGCATCAACTTGATTCAATACAACAATCAAGCATCACTTATTGGACTCGCGACAAGATCATTGAAGAGTTCAAGATTAACGAAATTAACATAAATCAAGAGCAGAAAGAACAACTAATCAACCTTCTTCTTCAATATCCTACCGTTTTAAGTATGGATGATGAAGACGTTGGATTAGCAACTA
>SEYY01017340.1:0-5000 GCA_009176605.1 Armadillidium nasatum
TATTATTACTTAAAATACTTTGCAAGTTATTAAATTACTGTCTAATGAGTATTGGGTATCGAAATTGTGTAATGAATTTGGTTCCCAGATACCTGAAATAGAACACAGTACTCTCGTCAAGCATTAGAGAATGGTTGTAAAAATATTCAAATTTTTTTTTTTTCTGTTTCGCGATGAAACATTATCACTTGTTAAAAATTATTTAAATAAGAATTTTAGTTTGTTTGAAATGTATTTTGTATTATTTTTAATTTAAAAAAAAAGAAATTACTAATATACAAGCATTTTACAAGCATTTTCCTACAACTTGACCTAACCTAGTTTAACTAACCTGACTTATATAGTCTGATATAAAATGCTGAATCTAGCAGGAATATACTGAAAAAAAATGCTAAATTAAGTATTTAAAATTTTCTTTTTGAAAGAAAATAGCAACAAACATTTTTTTAATTATAATAAAACGATAAAAACTAGGTTAAAATCATTTTGAACGTAAGGTATCAGTGAGCATGGCGAAAATAGAAAAGGTCCTAATTGGTTATATAACCTTTCTCTATTGCTTCAGGAAGGAATTCTACCTTTGGATTATGTGCTGATCAAATTCATTAAATAAATAATCCAATATATTAAACTAGTTCTTTAATTCAGTTGATCGTAAGTTTTATACATACGTTAGGTTAGGTTAGGTAAGTTAGGTAGAGATTAAGGTTAGGTTAAGGTTAGGCTAGGTTAAGTAAGGTTAGGTTAGGTTAGGTTAAGTAAGGTTAAGTAAGGTTAGGTTAGGTTAGGTTAGTTAATCACGGAGATTTTATATATTTGACAATTGAAATTTGACACAAGTAAATATTTTTTTAATGTTTAATCCAATAATAAAATATATTAAAATATCCAGAGAGTAAAATTATAAAAAGAAATACGTTCTTATTATTCCCTGAAGTACCACAGAAGAAAAACCTCTTCTCACAAATCATCAAACTTATGATCACAAGTGGCTGTGGTTCAAATTCTTCTTGTGATTTTACACGTGAATTCTACATTATAGAATAGTTTGAATTTGTACTTCTTCGTATTGCGAAATCTGGGATATAAATTCTGCATTTTATTTATGGAAAAATAAAAAAAAATAAAATAAAAAATAATAATAATAAAAAAAAAATCGCATCTTTCAAGTTTGAAATACAACTCAGAAGGTTTTAACAAATTTAACAATTGAAATTAAACATAAAGTAATAATAATAATAATAATATATAATAATAATAATAATAATAATAATAATAATAATAATAATAATAATAATAATAAATAATAATAATAATGAAAACTAAAAAAATAACATTTCAGTGCTTTACTTTAGAAATTTACAACAACTTTCAACGTTTCTGTGGTGAGATCTTTACCATCCTTAACTAATCATATGAAGAATTTTAATCCTGTCCTTAGAATCAGAAATTTTTAAAAGAAAAATTCACTTCTCACAGGGATTGCTGTATTCTAGAAAGTTTCTACTTAGGATTCGTATATTTTCAATTGAACCAGTACCCTCAAGCAAGTGATTCAATCACTCTACCGCTATGACACGATAGATGAGGCATTTTTCCCTTTGACAAATTAAATGGTCAGGTTGGTGACCCTAATTCTCCAAACATGTTTCTTTTTTTTTATATAAGTAAATTTCTTTCTTCATTCTCCATATAATATATATATATATATATATATTATATATATTATTATATATATTATATATAATATTATTATATAATTATATATATATATATATAGATAAATGTATGTAATATATATATAAATCACTATATATATATATATTATATATATATATTATATATATATATATAATATATATAATATATATTATATATTTTTATATATATATATATATAATTATATTATATTATATATAATTATTATTATATATATATATATATATATATATATATATATAATATATATAGTATTAATATAATAATATATTATATTTTATATATTTTTTGTATTGTTGGTATGTGGTAACGTATAAATACTTATCAACAATACTATTCTTTAAAAAAGCAAAATAACATATTAATATTTCATTCTATTAAATTTTACAAAATGCGAACAATTTTAACAATTTTTTTTTTTTTTTTTTTTTTTTTTCCAATTTTTACTTTTGAAATTTTAATTTTCATTTTTTTTTTTTTTTCTCTAATTTAATTAAATGAAAAAAAAAACTTTTTTTTAAAAACTTTTAAAAAAAAAAAAAAAACGTTGCCCTATTCAAGTAGGGAGTATTTTCTAGGAAGTTTTTTTCCTAGGAGATCCTAGAGGGATAGAACCAGCAACTTCATAACTGTTATGTTATTTGATAAACATTTGTTTTAAATTTACAGACAAAAATCTAATTATATAGAACACCAACTTTTGTAATCTTGCTACACTGCAAAAATTGTCCTAACGAATCGTTGGGACAAGTGGCAAAAATGTCACAACAAAATTTTTCAGTTTATTTTCCTATTAGGAAATAAATAAGTGAAGCGACATTCTTATGCTTAGCATATCTTTTCTCTATTGATAATTTGTTGTGACATTTTTGCCACTTGTCCCAACAACTCGTTAGGACAATTTTTGCATTGATACCTAAATTAGATTCAGATTAAGGTAGAGATAACTACCTCTTTCAGGTAGTTTAGATACCTGTAGCATAGGTTTCAAAAGTTGGTAAAATAATCGTTAAAACAAGTATATGGTTGCTAAAGTGTGCAGAAAGCAAACGATTTATCGCCACCAAAATATACCTCCAGCATATATATATATATATATATATATATATATATATATATATATATATATATATATATTATATATATATATTATATATATATATATATATATATATATATATATATATATATATATATATATATATATATATATATATATATATATATATATATATATATATATATATATATATATATATATGCGGATAAGCTCACAAATATTTCAGTTAAGTGGGCTCAGTGGTTGCTAAGCATCTTCCGAAAGCTCCTAAAACATTATTACGATCACCCTATAATTTTTTTCTTCTTTTAAAGACTCCACTCTCGCTCCATCTGTTCCTGACAAGCAGCTGGAGAAACAGTTCTGAAATCTTGGCTTCTGCAGAAGATTGTGATTCGGTAGTATCTTCAGTAATTTGATAATGTCTTTTTTCGTTTTAATTTGGGAGGAATCAGTTGCATGTTCTAATTAATCGGATTGTTAGATAAAGAGAGGCAGGACTTATTATTGTTACAAGTACTAGCTATTCTGAAACTAGATATAGAGTGGTAAGTAATACCATGTTTTCGAAAACTTCGGGTACTAAACATAGAGATCACTAAAATGCGTATCAAGTCTACTAACACTGCACAAAAACTAGTAAAATCTGTTTCTAACACTCGTGCCAACTTTTCGGATACTATAGATAAAGAGTTGTAGACCCTAATTTTCATACGTACCAACTCTTCCGATATTAGAAATCAATATTAGATATTACCATCAAGAAATTTAGAAAAAACAATCACTGTGGATAAGTGATTAATAATTTCTCTAATTGTATTTAAAATTACAAGTTTAAAAAAAAACACCCAATCATACTTTTATCACTTTCAGTTGCCAAAACATAAGCATTGTTACAAAAATGCATTATTGGAATGAAGTATAATTGCTGTCAAAAAATATAATAGTTCTCGAAATGACCCACAACAATGGTTTGAAGTTATGATAAGCTCTTATGTGTATTCTGGTTTTAACAATATATTTTAGTTTATAACAGTTTAACTTCTAATTTCATCTCTCTCTCTCTCTCTCTCTCTCTCTCTCTCTCTCTCTCTCTCTCTCTCTCTCTCTCTCTCTCTCTCTCTCTCTCTCTCTCATTTTATCTATCCATCTATCTGTTTATTTATTTATATATCTATCTATCTACCTATGTATGTATCTGTGTATGTATGTATGTATGTATCTATCTCTATAGTAGTACCTAGTAGTAGAAGTAGTAGTAAAGCAGTATTAATAATAGTAATATCATCTATCTATCTATAGAGTATCATCTAGCAGTAGTAGATCAGTATTAATAATAGTAATATTTGGCAGATTCGTATTATTATTATTATTATTATTATTATATTATTATTATTATTATTATTATTATTATTATTATTATTATTATTATTATTATTATTATTATTATTATTAAACATGAATTTATAAAAAAATACATAATTTCAGATTTATTACTACAGCATTCAAATTATTCAGAGAGAGAGGAGATGAATAACCCCAAAATTGGGGGTTTACTATCTAAAAATGGAGGCTCAGTACCCCAAAATGGGGGTTTACCTTAATTAGCATATAATGCACCATAGATGTTCCCTTTTTATACGGAAAGTGTACCAAAGCGGTACCAGAAAAGACACCATCGATGTTTACAAATGACCCACTTTAATACTGTTAGTACACAGACATGGTCAAGGTACAAAATTGTACTTAAACAAACCTTGTCTTTTTCTCCTTTCTTTTTCTCCTTTCTTCTTCTCCTTTCTTCTTCTCCTTCTTCATCTGTTTTCTCGGACTTTTTGTTTGTTATCTTAAAATTTGACTTAAATTCTTGTAGGTGCTCCTTTTGTTCTTATTCGTGTTGTTGTCGTTGTTGTTGTTCTCTTGCTCTTCTTGTTCTTCTTGTCATTGTTGTTGTTGTTCTTTTTCTTTTCCTTTTTATTTTTCTTCTTTTTCTTTTTTTTTCTTCTACTCTTCTTCTTCTATTCTTCTTCTTCTTCTTCTTTCTTTCTTCTTCTTCTTCTTCTTCTTCTTCTTCTTCTTCTTCTTCTTCTTCTTCTTCTTCTTCTTTTAACTACTTTTCCTAATATACCCATCTTCATGATTATTTAAAGACTGAAATAAATTCAACTTTTATCATCAAAAAAAATTTTCAGTTGAAAAAAAAAAAAAAAAAAAAAAAAAA
>SEYY01017340.1:10000-11879 GCA_009176605.1 Armadillidium nasatum
TATGAATGAATGAAATTATTATTATTTCACCTAATAAGAAAATAACTGAAAAAATTTATTGTGACATTTTTGACACTTGTCCCAACGATTCGTTAGGACAATTTTTGCAGTGTAGTTATTTTAAAGTTGAAAAACAATAGTTTAACGTATATGCTGTTAGTTAACGCGGAAATGATATTTGTATTTATAATTTGAATAGTAATGATGCAAAAATAATTAAATTCTTATGATATTTTATGTTTTTTTTTATATATATATTTTTTCAATGATTGAAATTTTTCGAAAAAAATACCCCCAGTGAAATGATACTGGAATATTTCTGTTATAAGAACCTTGAAATGTTTCGAAATTGAGTGGTACAATCCTCGAATGATTACCCTCTCGAAAACTAGGTCCAACTTTTGATCTATTAAAAGAAAGTGAACAAGTTTATTCCAGAGAAATAATCGTTCTGATATCAATTTATAAAACTCATAATCCTAATTTTGGTTCTGCCATATGCCCTAACAGATGTAGTTACGTGGTAGTCATGATCCATTAGGGCACAGTACAGCCGAAATTTTCACCTTCAATTGTATAATTACCTTACGCATATTACATAAATATTATTGAAAAATTACAGCCTACAGCCAGAATTATTACCTATAGAGAGTACCACCGTATACATATTTCGTAAACATTCTTAAAAAATTACAGCGTACAGCCAGAATTACTACCTATAGAGAGTACCACCGTATGCATATTTCGTAAATATTGTTGAAAAAATACAGCGTACAGTCAGAATTACCACCTATAGAGAGAACCACCGTATACATATTTCGTAAATATTGTTGAAAAAATACAGCATACAGTCAGAATTACCACCTATAGAGAGAACCACCGTATACATATTTCGTAAACATTGTTGAAAAATTACGGCAAGCAGAGAGAATTATCATCTTTAGACAGTACTTAATTAATACATATTCGGTAAAAAGTAAAAAAAAACACTCCAAAGAACTATTAAATATTAAACACTAAATAAACTCTCATTTGTGTTAAATACATCGTAGACTATACTTGTTCAGTTTTCTTTATTGAAATATGACACTATTTAGGCACAGTGCCTATTATGGAGTGATGAACGAAGATAGGCACTCCAGACTCAAGGTTTGGAATAATTTCTAGGAGGTTATGCGAAGAATGAAATAAATAAAAATGAATTTATCCTTCACTTATTTATTAATTGTTATTTTTATATATTTAATTATTTAATTTTTATAATAATAATTTTAAAAAATGTTGGAAATTAATAAGTCAAAAAATTATTATATAATATATATAATTTATATATATATATATATATATATATATATATATATATAATATATATATATATATATATATATATATATATATATATATATATGGGCAAACACCCAAGGCTTTTACTTGTGCTAAGGAAATACATAAAATGACGGACAGAAGTATGTGTAAGTTAAAATACAGAATGTGTGTGTGTGTGTGTGTGAGTGTCTGTGTGTGTGTATGTGTGTGTGTATCAGCGCGCGCATTTTGTCTTCATAGCAGACACGTAGATTTCATGTACGAGGAATTTCCTGAGTTTTTATCGACCAGTTGAGTAAATATTTTTTCTTTATCTTTTCCCGCCTTTTCTTTTCGCGCGCTTTTTCTCTTCCCGCGCAATTTTATTTCAGTTTTATTTCTTCCTCTTCTTTTTATTCAGTTCTTGGAGATTTTTTTTTCTCTCTCTCTCTTTCTCGCTCGATTATCAATTATTTTTATTTTTATTATTATTTAGTATTCTGTATATATATATATATAATATATATATATATATATATATTATATTATATAATATAATATATATATATATATA
>SEYY01017341.1:0-15000 GCA_009176605.1 Armadillidium nasatum
GTAGAATGGAAAGAGAGCCTAAGCCATAAGGTGGAAAATTCGGAAAAATGCAAATTACAGACACGAGAACAAACGAAATCGTTGGGCACGTATGCACAGCAACCGCCTTTGGCTGAAAATTGAGGATAGAGACAGTAGGAGGAAAAAGAATATGGTTTGCTATCAGAAAGCTCAATCATCTGAATTTTGGTCAAAAATAAGAAGTGAGGTCTAGAAGAAGAGAGGTGATGTACAACAAAGTGGAAATTGGAGTGCAGAAAGTGAAATTTGTCGAAATTAATGAAAAAAATAGACCGTGCATCTGGACAAGCCGGTAGATGTGCCTTGGTGGCCCTAACCCCATCACCGGAGGCCACCAACTCCCAAGTGGTTGATGGGGGAAGGGGTGGATGAGTGGCTAATTTTGGAAGCTGCCCCTCGGGGCTTCTCCGAGGCTACCGAAGTTGACACTATTATTGATTTTTTTTTTTCCCCATATATATATATATATATATATATATATAATATATATATATATATATATATATATATATATATATATATATATATATATATATATATATATATATATATATATATATATATATATATATATATATATATATAAATTCGTTTTAACTCTGATATGACAAAAATTCCAGTGTGGAAGAATCTTGTGAGGTTTAAAATCTTGCAGAGGGGGGGGAATGGCCCTCCCTTATTCCTTTAAATTAGCGCTTGTCAGATTTGCCAAAGTTTGAAAATCGTATAAAGGTGGTTTGCCCCTGCTTGAAATATGGTTTATAAGTTATATTTCAAGAACGACAAACGAACTTGATACTATTTCAAACGTCGGCAAACGTATAACAACTGAATCGGTTATTTTAAACACTGCAAAAATATATAAATAAATAAATAAATTTCACAACTTAAGGTTTTTGTCTGATTTTATATTTTATATGGTTAAATTTAGAGCCTTTTTGATCGTATAACTGAAATTAGTTACATTATAAAAGTTATTATATCTCATTCATTATTGAATTCAGGAGAATAACAACTTAAGCAGTTTTATTGATTTCTGATAAATTTTAATTCTTTGACTCATTCCTTTGGAAAAATAGACTAAGTTAAATCCAAGGTTAACAAGGATAATTTTTACACCTTAGTTTTCTCTGGAATTTTTTTTTTTTTTTTTTGAAAGTGGAAAAACTTCAATGATTGAATAAGACCAACTTTAACTTATCATATTTGAGTATTATTATTTCATTGACGGTATTTAGTTTACTGCTAGTCTACCACATTGAATTAAATAATGAATATTAACTGATCATGCAGTGAAATTCAAATATCATGGTATCAATCTAATATTATAATTAGGTGATCAAGCAATAAAATTATAATGTCTTAACAAATTCACAGATTTGCTTACAGTCATATATGGTTGTAGGATGTAGTTACTATTTAGCCTAGTGATATAGTTTTCATATTTTCTTTAAAAAAAATTTTTTTCCTTTTTGTTTGTTTGTTTTTGTTCATTCAAGAATATTCCTTTTTCTTAAAATTGTGTCAGCGTCAGAATTAGATTTCTTTAGAATGCATTTCATAAAATTCCTTAGTTAAATAATGTTTTATTTATCACTAATCAAGACAAATTTCATTTCGACTTTAAAATAGACAATTCTTAGTTGTGCTGTGATAAACGCATAATAGAAGTGTTTCTCTTCATCATTCGTTCCATCGTACGTTCCATTTTCTTTCCCTTCTACTAAACCTAATGTACCTTGGTTTAACTGTACTTGTTCTCGCTCTATCTGCCGCAGGGATGCTGACTTCTGAGATTACCGTCGTCTTCAAACTCCTGAAACTCATTCAACATATTTCATCCAGAAATCGTGTGAAATCTATTCTTTCAGATATCAAAAAACATTTATTTCTCCGTCGTAATGCAATAACCTTTCTGGTTCCTCTTCCTCTCGCGCTTTCTTTAATTTTGCCAAAAATATCAATTCTAACTTTCCCATTTTTAGTATCTTCTGAAGGCTCAACTGCTGTTTTAACTTCTAAAGCTGAACTCTTCTCACAGACTTTTGCCTCTAATTCAACTTTAGAGGATTCCGGAGCTATTCCTCCTTCAACCCCCTCCAACTCATTTATGCCTAAAATTATTTTTTTCCTAAATATGTGATTTCTGCTCTCTGAGCTTAATACTAAGACTCACGGTCCCGATGGTAATCCTCCTGTGGTTTTGAAAACTTGTGCTTTTGATCTTAAACCCTGCCTTGGTAAACTATTTTGTCTTTGTCTTTCTAATTCGACATTCCCTTCTTGCTGGAAACGTGTGCTCATTCAGCCTTTGCTTAAGAAGGGGATCCCTCTCAATCCTCTAACTGTCTTCCCATTTCTTTGACTTCTAAAGTTTTCAATTTCTCCTTAACATGAAGATTTGAAAACATCTAAATTCTTCTAATCTTATCTTTGATCGCCAGTATGGCTTTCGTAAGAAACTCTATTGCTGATCTCCTTTCCCTTCTCTCTGACTCCTCTGCTCTTCGGCATTTCGGTGTCGCGCTGTACAAATCGAAAGCCTTCAATAGAGTCTGGCACGAAACTTTGATTTCTAAACTTCCTTCTTTCGGTATCTTTACTCTCCATGATCTCTCTAATTTCCTTTCCGTTCGTTTTATAGCAGCTGTTGTAGATGGCCACCGTTCTTCCTTTAAATTTATTAATTGTGATATCCCTCAGGGTTCTGTCCAAACCCCAACACTTTTCTATTTTTCATTAATGACCTATCTACTACTTTATCTCCTATCCACTTCTTGGTTAATGATTCCACACTTCATTAGTACTTTCAGTTTGAAAGACGTCTCTCACAATAGCAGTTAATAGACTCGAGACGGGTAGCCTTGGAGCAACTGACCTCTGATCTTTCACCTATTTCAAATTGGGGCAGAGAAAACATGGTTGTCTTCAATGCCTCAAAAACTCAGTTTCCCATTTCTCTCGACGGAATCTTCAACATAACTTTATCTTTTTCGAAAACACAGAACTCAAACCTTCATTTGTTCTTAATATATTCGGTTTATCTTTTTCTCGTGATCTTTCTTGGATAGATTACATTATTTCTTTTTCTAAAGAAGCTTCTAAAAGGTTGTGTTCTGCGTCGCCTTTAGATTACTTCACGCGACTTTAGTTGCTTTCTCTGTATTGGAGAGTTTTTCGCGTCTGTTTGTAGTATGCTTCGCACATCTGAGGTGCTTCCACTCTTACAGCTCTACTTGAAAAGGTGATGTCTATGGCTTTTCGTCTCCTCAACTCTTTTGCTCTTAATAACTCTCTTCAATCTCTGCCGGTGAATTGTTGCGTTACTCTCTAATATCGCTATTACAACGGACCTGCTCTTTTGAATTCTTTCGTCGCATACTTCCTCCATTAAGAAAAGCTCGTGCGACACGCCTTTCTACACAGGCTTATCTTTCTCTGTCCAACTCTCCAATCCCAAACTTAACCGCTATGCTGAATCTTGCATGTAATTAATTGGTAAAGTCTGGAATACTCCTTTTATTCATTTTCCCAACTTCCTTTGACTTTCATACTTTCAAACGATGTGTATCTGGGCATGTAGGTCTCCATCTACCAAAATAGAGTTTTTCCAACTTCGGTGGATTTCGTTAGGACCCCGGCCTTTACCCACAGGAGGGGATATATACATATATATTAAAATAAACAACTTGTTATTCAAAATCATCACTTAGCTCTTATGTTATGAAAAATAGAAATTTCCGTTATGAATTTGTGAAAAATTCTAATTTTGCAAAAGCTAATTAAGTTTTGAACACTGATTGAACATTATTATAATATAAGATGCCGGATTGTTGGAATGACTTCCTTTGTTGTGCTTAAAAATCAATCTAAATCGTGTGGGTCCTCTGCAATTTCTCGTGTTATATGTCATATCTAATTATTTTTTATTTTATTCAAGATCGAATTAAATTTGAAGATGCAATGTGCAAGTGTTAATATTGGATAATTTTATGTGGGGAGAAGTAACCTTTGCATTCCGGAAACGTGAAACTACCAGCAGAATTTTACCATTATTTCACTTGTAAAATATGCGATCTGAACAAATCCTGGTCATCGCACATATGCTGCAATTCGTGTGCAGTAAAATCTATAGTTGGTTAAAGAATAAAATACAATTAGTGCCTTTCGTTGTTCTCATTTGGCGAGAACTAACCAACCATTAAAGTGATTGTTCTTTCTTCTTGATGCTACTTTTCAACATAGGATGTCGAGAAGGAAAAATTTATCCATACCATACCATACCATTATTTATACAAATAGTAGCCCACTGGGATAATCTGCTAATTCCTATCATACCAAAGCATTACGTACTTGGGTCGATGAAGACATGGATATCTGTTGCGAGGAACCTCATGAGTCTTTATAACAACATCCTAATTTTATATCAATATGAACCTGGTTCAGTATCCCCCATAAAATTTTACAAAAAGAATTAAATTATTTAATTGGGAGATCTGCAGTTACCTTAAAAAATGCTGAATTTCTTACGTCTAGGCTTTAGCAGTAGAATATCCTGGAAGGAAATAAATTATATGTAAATAGAAAATATGAAAAATAAATTAACATTTTTCGAAATGGAAAATAAATCTTGTTGCTTGCATTAATGTAAATTATCTAAATATATAAGCTTATGCTAATCTTTGATTCATTTATATTCCATTTATTAAGTCCCTTTTTCTTGACAATGATGAACGAAGGCTAATACCAATCCTGAAAAAGATTACATATAATTAGCATCTCACCTCATCACAATGCCTTTATTATTATTATTATTATATTATTATTATTATTATTATTATTATTATTATTATTATTATTATTATTATTATTATTATTATTCTTATGGTTCTTACTTATTTTATTTTTCAAGTAAATTCTGCAGTAAAGGTATGTGGCAATAAAGCTTAAGGCTAAAAACTAGTTACACCAGGGTATTAGGTTTAAGAATTGAACAGATGGTTGTTATTGTTAAGTTTAGGCCGAAAAAGTTGAACATATGAGTGTTATTCGTAAGATAGGAACAGATGGCCTTTAGGCCTAAGATTACTACTAAAACTAGTTTGACATTGTAACTTTTCTTATATTTTCTCTCTCTTTGCTTTTCAGTCTCGTTTAATATTATTATTATTATAATTATAATTTATTATTATAATTTATTATTATTATGGTAACAGTAATAATATTTTCATTTTTTATAATTTAGTTCATACCTATTTCTCTCCATAAATACGAATATTCTTACAAACAAATACATGCTCATTTTCTAGCTCTCCCTCTTTCAAACCTCTTTGTCTTAGTGTTTTTCCTACTCAACGTTTAAGATTATTGATCATTATTATTAACATTGTAGTAGCAGTTGTGGTAATAGAGGTAGTTCGAGATAGTTAAATTTTTCAAACTTCAGTACTGGTTTTCATTTAGAGTCTATTTTCTCTCAAACACAGACATAAACACACGCTCATCTCTCTGTCTATTTATCAATTCTTTGCCATGAGTCAAAACCCATTACAGTCCTGATGTTTCTCTATCGAACGTAATCATATCAAATACTGAAATACTTTCACTCGTTTTCCATGACATCGTTTTCTTATCAATATAAAAATTTCCGATATCAATAGGGTATTTATAGGATACTAAATCAGTATAACCAAAACATTACATGGCATTTTTAAGTTAACAATGCAAGCACTCGTACATTAGTGTCTATACATATTAAACATTGGAATCCCAAATTCCTCATTCTACTTACAGTAAAATGTTTACTACATTAGCAGTATCAATGTTACACAAAACTAATAACGTTAGTAATTCACTAGCGAGCGATGATAACATTAAATATTACTAGTTCATAAAATCTTTTTAATTTATATTCACTGTTTAATACACTTTTATTTTTAAAGATATTTTTCAGTTTTATTTTTTATTTCTTTTAAAAAATCTTTGTAAAGTTTTTCTTTTATATAACAATTTATTGTTAATGCATTTCTTATTTCACGAAAAATTATTAGAATTATATATATATATATATATATATATATATATATATATATATATATATATATATATATATATAATATATATATATATATATATATTACTTTAATTTAAATATTTAATATATTTTATTTTATATTTATCTTTTAAATAATTTTCACTATTATGTTATTATATTAAGCATAAAAATACACTTACTCAACGAAATATTGAGATATTTAATAAAAATATTTGACACATACATAGGTCTTTATACACATATGCACATAGTCATAAGCGCTATTACAAAATACGTGAATTACGCACTTCGTAAGCAACATCTCGTCAAGTTTAAAATTCCTTTCCAAACGTAATATGCTCAAATGCGTACCTTCTAAAGTATCTTGAACTCGCACAAGCAATTAACGAAAACATTCAAACATACACCTTTTAAAGGGTTCTAAAACATTCAAATGTTTCTTTCCTGACTCTTTAGGTAATATCCATACATTTGACATAAAATGAACATGTATTATACTTGCTATGAGGATTTTCATATTAATAACACTAAGGTTGGCCGACGCACCAGGTGCGGTGCGGTGCGGTGCGTGGTGCGGTCATTTTGGTGCGGTGCGGTGCGGGGCGCAAGACTATTTCAGCAACACGGTGCGGTGTGGTGCGGTGCGAAAGAAAAAATGAAAGTGCGGTGCGGTGCGCAAAGAAAAATTAACGGTGCGGTGCTGTGCGGTGCGGTGCGTGGTGCGGGCCATGGTGCGCACCGCACCGAATAATTGTATCCTGCGATAATCTTCTGTTCCGTAAGATTATATATATATATATATATATATATATATATATATATATATATATATATATATATATATATATATATATATATATATATATATATATAATATATATATATATATATATATATATATATATATATATATATATATATATATATATATATATATATATATATATATATATATATATATATATATATATATATATATATATATATATATATATATATATATATATATATATATATATATATATATATATATATATATATAATTATATATATATAATATATATATATATATATATATATATATATATATATATATATATATATATATATATATATATATATATATATATATATATATATATATATATATATATAATATATATATATATATATATATATATATATATATGCTGCAGTATATTAGTCTTGGCAGACAAGTTGCGTAATATTTTTATTTTTTTTATTCATTACTTTAAGACAAATTCTATTTATACATATATTTCCAGACTTTAGGAAGATTGTGGGATGGCAGATTTCTAATTTTGAGAGGTTTGGATAAAATTACAATTCCGAATTTCGGATAATGGGTTTGATTGGTTCATCTGGATTTAATCAGTATCCTAATACCCCACTTCATTTTGCTATATTTAAGTTTATTTAAGACATCTTAAAATATTTTTTTTTAATTCTTCTCCGATTTTTATGATTTGTCAATTTGCACATGTCCCGATACACAGATTTTAAAGGCGTGTTAGTCATAGAAAGTTGGAAAAATAGATGATGGAATTGTGTTCCAGACTTTACCAGTAGAGTACATGTAAGATTGAGCATAGCGGTTAAGTCTGGGGTCGAAGAGTTGGACGCAGAAAGGATGAAGAAGTATATATATATATATATATATATATATATATATATATATATATATATATATATATATATATATATATATATATATATATATATATATATATATATATATAATATATATATATATATATATATATATATATATATATATATATATATATATATATATATATATATATATATATATATATATATATATATATATATATATATATATATATATATATATATATATATATCAATTTGTATATGTTGGTGGTGCGGTGCGGTGCGGTGCGGTGGGTGCGCAATTGGTGCGGTGTGGGGCACTGGTTTGCGGTGCGGTGCGGTGCGGTGCGGAAAATTCCGGAGCTCGGCCAACCCTAATATAACACCCATATTCACATAGAGATTTTCATATTAAAACACATAACACAAAAATTGAAACAAATTTTACAGAGATGTATAAATGCATACATATTTTAGATATATAGGTATAATTACAGCAAAATAATAATCTTGCTATGGTATTTCACAATTAACAACCTTAAAAGATGGCAACATTTCTGCCTCTTGAAGAGTGTTTATCCAAATCTTATGCTTTTCAGAATTTTGGAATCTTAACTATAACAAAAATATTTACCAAGATAGTAATTACACCATGTTAAGGTTCTAGGATGAATGCAAACATACAGCTAATATCCATATAAACATATGAGTAAGTAAAATTTTAGCTTTTCAGTGGCGTAAGGATGTTCAGACATTTATTTTGTCAATTATTGTATTTTGGGATAAAATTTTTGCTATATTAAGTACAAAAAGAAATGTAGAATCTCTTCATTTTCGGATGAGATGCGCATTTCCGAATTCTTGTCAATTTTCTGTAACTTTTATAGATTTTGAGATACCCCTTCATTTTTTTTAGACATTGCTTTTTTTATTGACTGAATTTGTCCATATTTTTAAGAACTCTTGAAGAATGGTATAGCTAAAGTTCGATCGTGAGACATTTTATATATCTAAAAAAAAAAAAATAAAAAAATAAAAAAAAATTTTGAATTTTTTTTTAAAAATTTCAAAACATTTTTTTTTTAAATATATATATATATATATATATATATATATATATATATATATATATATATATATATATATTATATATATATATATATATATATATATATATATATATATAATGCGTCCGATCGTACTTTAGAGGTACCCTTCCTCTACTGTTCCAGGAAAATTTGGGCAATATATAGATCAAGAAACAAAAAGTTGTATCCAAAACAGTAAGGTATACTTTTTAGTCCAATTTGGCACCTTCACTGTTTCGGTTTTAACGTTTTTGTTTTTTGACCAAAGTTGGACACATTTTCTGGAATTGTAAAGAAAGGTATATCTACAGTTCTGTTGTGAAACATTTTAGATTTCTATTCTTCAAGAAACGGTAATGATGTTTTGAAATTTGACCAAAAAACATTTCAAAATTTTCAAAATTTTCAATTTTTTTTTTTTTTTTTTTTTTTTTTTTTTTTTTTTTTTTTTTTTGCATATTACCTTTCATGTTTTTAGAGATAATGTCTCATGATCTAATTTTAGCTATATCTTTCTTTTAGAGTTTTTAAATTTGGATAAATTTGGTCAAGAAAAAAAAATTAAAATCGAAAAACTGAAGGGGTACGCATCTCAAAATCTATAAAAGTTACCTTAATTTGACAAGAATTCGGAAATGCGAATCTCGCCCAATAATGGAGAGATTCCAATATATTTTTTATTTTTTTAATTTATTAAAAATTCCAGAATATAATAACGAAAAAAAAAGCCGAAAATGTCCTCATCCCCATAACATACTTTTCAGAATAAAAACATTTCCCAAAAACAACTGTCACACTATAACTTCAATATTTACACAATTCCATTTAGAGATTATTCGCAACATTCCTCACAAAAAATTTTTTATACAAGTTCAAAAGTGCATAGATTAACTCCCAATCATATCATATTCCTACATTTTTACTTGTAAATTAAACAAACAACAAGCGAAATTGCATCATTTAAAAATGATTAAGCGAATAGCTAAATAGAAATATTTAACTATTTAAATGTGCAGATATTTATTTAACTATTTAACTATTAACTATTTAACTATTTAACTATTTAAATATTTATTTATCAGTTAGATTTTCAGGTCATTTCAACCAATGGTTTTGCCTCGCTATTCACTATTTTTTGAAGTTTGGCTCCAAATAATCTTCAAACCGTTATATACTCATGAAAACGCCAGCAATCGACTGTTTTTAGCTGGGAAAATAAATATATACTGCAAATTTCAGGGTAATCTGTCAAAAAGTAAAAAACTTTTTTTTTGAAATTGAACACTCCCAGGAATAAAAATAAAAATTAAAAATAAAGGCTGAATACGAAAACATTAAAACTAAGAAGTTTGTGTGACTGAATTTATGAGGGTGAGAGATGGGTAGAAACTTTGAATGCGTCAAATAGAATACTCTTTCTACGATTACAATAATAATATAAAGAAGCAATTAAGTGAGAAATTATCAGAAACTATGCAAGGTCAAACTTTGTTTTAAGACCTAGTGGTCATCTGTTTATATCTTAGGCCTAAGGAACAGGTTTTATAGAGTGTTAGGCCTAAACTTAACCCTTAGGAATTTTAGGACTAATTCGCAGGTTTTAAACTTTTTATGCCTAAACTTGACCCTGACGGCAATCTGTTTATATCTTGAGCTTAATGCGCAGTCATGTCCTTATTTTAGGCTTAAACTTAATTCTAAATTTCCATTTACCTCCACTGAAGACTTAACTTGTAGCATGAAATAAGAACTTTACGAAAATTGAATATGTTAATAAAGAAAATTAAATTAATAATGAGTACTAAGAATGAGATGGTGAAAATACTAATAATAATAAACACTAAGAAGGGCCCCTTGATGAAATTTTGTTACTATAGAAACCGACAAAGTCCCGAATACCCCCTCCGAACGGGCTCATTTTTAACTGTAGAGGGTGCTCTGTCGGAGAGTAAAAGTTAAAAACTTTTTTGACATTTATCAAAAGTGGGGATGTCCTTCAAAACGTAGTTTAGAATCTCATCTCTTGGGGAAAATATACAAGTATTTAGATTTTTAAAAATGGTAGTAGGGGTCTCCAGTTTCTGTGGGTGGAAAACAGATGGGTCGATGGCTGGATTCCTCTACATAGACTTAACCATCATGGAGAGGGTGGTAGGGGATAGGATATAAGGGATTAATATATATTTTTTCTATTCTTGTTTTAAAATTTTTTTATTTTATTTTAATAATTAATTTTTTTTAAATTGCATTTTTTATATTTTATTTTAAATATTTTAAAAAAAAATTTTTAAGTATTTTTTTTTTAATTTTTTCAATGATTTTTAAAAAAAAAAATTTTGTGAATTTTTAAATAATTTTTAATTATTTTTAATGCGGGTCACGCACCCTGGAAGAGCAAAATGCGTCCATGTCTGTGGTTCACTTGTATATAATTATCCTTCGTGGAAAGGTTTGGTGTTTGAATATGGTTAGTAGAGGTTTGAATTTTTTCATATTTTTAATTATTTATTTATTTCTTAATTGCATTCAATTATTTTCTAATTTTGTATTGTTTTTATTTTTAATTTTATTTATTTTAATTTTTTTAAAATATTTTTTTTTTTTTTTTTTTTTTTTTTTTTTTTTTTTTTTTTTTTTTTTTTTTTTTTTTTTTATTTTTTTTTTTAATAATATATATATATATATATATATATATATAATATATATATATATATATATATATATATATATATATATATATATATATATATATATATATATATATATATATATATATATATATATATCAATTTTTAATATTGAATTTGTTAATATATATAATATATATATATATATATATATATATATATATATATATATATAATATATATAATATATATATATATATATATATATATATATTATAATAATATATATATTTAAATTTTAAATTATAAATATATCATATATATATATATATATATATATATATATATATATATATTATATATATATATATATTATATATATATATATATATATATATATATAATATATATATATATATATATATAATATCGGTATCGTATCGGCAGTATCGGCATATTTTATCAGGTATCGGCAATATATCGGTAAAATTTTTGGACAATAGTAAAGTATCGGTATCCATTTTTATCGGTATTCGGTATCGGTATCGGCTTTTTTTTAGGTATCGGTAATCGGTAAAAATTTGGTATCGCTCCATCCCTAATATATTATATATATATATATATATATATATATATATATATATATATATTATATATATATATATTATGCCATTATCATATATATATTTTCCTCAGTATTATTTTCTCAGTCCAATATTCCGAAAAAAAATGGTAGCCGCTTTGATCCTTCTAATTCTCGCCTATAGCTCTCATTTGTATTCTGTCTAAGATCTTTAAAACCCTTCTCAACTCATTTCTTTGATCATTTGGAATCTCATTCCCTTCTTTCTGATCATCAGTATAGCTTTCGTCGTTCGAGGTCTACTGATGATATACTTTCTATCTCAGATCTATGATCTTCTGCCCTTATGGACCATGGGGGAGACTTGGTTTAGTAGTGCTTGACATAAGGCATTTGACCTTGTGTGGCTTGCGTCATTGCACTACAAGCTCCCTTCCTTTGGATTTCCTCCTATTTCCTTATTATGTATATCCTTTTTTCTCATCGTTTTATTTCGGCTGTTGTTAATGGAGCGACTTCCTTTTCTGTCGATAGTTGTGTTCTTCACGGTTCTGTCTTGTCTCTTACTCTATAATCTACTTCTCATTAATAAAAGACCTAAGTTGCTCATCTAACTCTTTCCATAAATAAGCCGATAACTCGACTCTACATTCTTAAACTCATTTCAAATCTGCTCCTTCCTTTGCATCTAGAGTTGCTTCTCGTCTTCATTTTTCCGATTTCATTCTTGCAGATCTGGATAGAATTTCCCAATGGGGTCATCTCAACCTTGTGAAATTCAACTATTCAAAAACTCAACTCCTAGAGGGTGCCCTGTCTCTTTTCTAAAGGTACTACAGCGGGAAATGCTCGAAGGAACTGTCCACTCGCATACCTCCACCTTTACAGCGTCCTCCTAGCAAAAGTGTGTATTGTCTGCACATAAATTTTCTGTAGACATGAGTAACTCCAAGCTTGTTCGCTATGGTGCCTATTTTCCAGCACTTCTATTTTGTGGAATTCTCTCCCATCTTCTGTTTCCTGCTGAACTTAATCTCCATTCCATTCTGTGTTTACCTACGAAATTTGCGTTAGGTGTGGTTTGGGTTGTTTTATTTTTCTATTGCTCTAATACCCCCTCCTTGAATAGGGCTCTGCCGTGAGTGGTGATGTGTAAATATATATATATATATATATATATATATATATATATATATATATATATATATATATATATATATATATATATATATATATATATATATATATATATATATATATATATATATATATATATATATATACTTTTTAATTTAGATCACTCCATAATAAAAAAAAAATTGATTCTGACTCTAAATCTGAATCCGAATCCGCTAGAAAACTCGCGAAAAATGAATCCGTTCCGAAACATATTCTTCGACAAGATAGCGTAGAATAGTAATTAAGCGAAAGGAAAAGTAGCTACGTATGGATTCAACAGTCACTACGCGAAAGGAAAAGTAGCTGGAAAGCCCTACTCGTATCCGGAGCATAGTGCATATTATAATACTGCAATTTGTCACCAAAAAATACACTTTCTTCTTTCCTATCATGAATTTTTCCCAACAATTATGATGTGGTGAGTGACAAGCATGGAGAGTTCTTTGCCCCAAACAAAGATAAAGAAATGTCTCTATGCTTTCTGACTATTGTGGAATATGACAAAATATGAATCACAAGTTGACATAAATGGGAAACAAACATACAGAAAGCTCAAGATTTTAAGTAAGTGTTCCCAAATTTATCTTTAACTGAAGAGCGAATAGGCTACATTTCCATATATATCTTGAAACAAAGAGATAATACAAGTTTTTAACATCATATTCCAGTTTCTAGTTCTTTATCTGTATGTAGTATTTGACCATTTTGGTTAAAAAAAAGAGAGAAAGAAGTTATTTTCTGTTAACTGGTGTTGTTTAACGACTATTTTGCAATTTATTTTCATTGTTGTGTTACCTCCAACTTTTAACGAATAAAATATCTGTGAATGAAAGGCAAAATTTAAAATGACAATTTATTACATATTTAATGTAGTTAAATTTTATTGATATTAATAGCATTATAAATAAATAGGTAAGTAGATTGAGATTTTATTAATTATTTTTAAGCCAATGGTCACCTGTTTATATCTTATTTCTAATTTCTCTTCCCTCCTTTCACAGATTTTTAATTAAAAGAAATAGAAAAAGAAAACTGAAGGACAATGGAAATTAAATTTCTAATCATTTTAATTTTCACAACTACGAGTTCTGGGAAGGTCCAAATTCCTCAATACGCAAGAATTAAAAATCAAATTTCGGAGACTATATCTTTGGATCACAAGACTTATATAAAGACATTTATGTACGAACTTCTTTTAGATTCTTTGAAGAATGAAAATATTTTCTTAATATTAGACGAAAGATTCTTAAATGAAGCCAATTGGTTAGACTTTCTTGTAAGAAATGTTTCATCAACATCTCAAATTCTTGTATCATCTTTACAAAAATTTAAATCTGGGTTCGATCGATCCTTTATAAATGGAATATTATTTAATATCGTTATTGCATTTCATGATATCAGTGCGATGTTTGATTTTTTTTCAAACCTTTCTAAAGACTATGAATGGCGTCCTAATAAATTATTTCTCTTATCATTAAGTTCAAAAATGGAACTGAACTATTCTGCTTCTGTTTCAGTCATTCAGAGATCGAAACATATTTTCATTGCTCAGCCGTCTTTCAAAAGGCAAATTCATCTTTTCGAAACATATTCTCTGCATCCTTACAAAAGATATTCAAATGACTCCTTCAAGTGGAAAATTAATTTAGGATATTGGTTGAAACCTCGAAATATTTCAACCTTATTATATCACAGAATTAACGAATATAAAGGCAAAGAAATAAAAGCATGTTCTACATGTTCCACAAACTATCCTTACATCTATACTTTTGACACAATAAAATCATGCAAAGGTTCACACCTTGAAATAAT
>SEYY01017343.1:0-2500 GCA_009176605.1 Armadillidium nasatum
TATGTATAAAGTTATAGGTCGTTCTAAGTTAACATATTTTGAGCTACTTACAAATCTTTCAAATATTCAGAATGCTATTAATAGCCGACCACTTACATATGTCTCAAACTCTGACAACTTACAACCCATAACACCTAATTCTTTCTTAAAGTTGCATTGTAACACTTCTCTTATACTCAAAGAGGAATATGATGATACTTGGGTTGATAGTCATAGTCAAGCTAGGGTTCAACAAACTTTAGAACAAAATGAGAACATCTTAGAAAATTTCCGAAAACTCTGGTTTGAAAGTTATCTTTTAAGCCTTAGGGAGCATAGCAGAGATCTGTATCAAATCTCTTGGGAAAATAAAATCAAAGTAGGTGATGTGGTTTTGATAAGATCTCCAGTGAAACCTAGACCTTTTTGGCTCCTTGGAAAGGTTTTGGAAGTGGTTATTGGCTATGACAATAAAATTCGCTCTGTAAAACTGAAGCAAGGTAATGGTCAAATAACATACCACTCAATAGTAAATTTGTATTCTCTTGAATTATCTATTACTCATAGTGAAAATGCACCAATTGAAGACAATTCACCGAACAATGACATAGATAATATAGACCCTATCAAAGACCAAGATAATAATACTTCAGTTGTAACCAAACCTAAACGTAAAGCAGCTGAAAAGTGTAGAAAATTCATCAAAGATTATAGTGAAGACTTTGATGAATAAAACCAAATTAAAAAACATGTGAATTAAATACATTTTTTGTGAAACCAACTAATTAATTTGTGAATTTAACATTTCCATGAAAGTAAGTTGATTGTATTTGTCTCACAAATACAATAATTTTGTGGGAGTGTAAAATAATTTATAAAACAATAAAATTAAAACTATTAATAGTAAAATATTTATAAAATTTTAATATATTTAACTGTAAAAATTTAATTAATATTGTGACATTAAAATTTACTTGGTTTATTTAAATGAATATACATATTTAAAAGCGCAAAAGTGCGCACGCGCATTAGTAGTAAAAATTACATAACAGTCGTACATTTTAAAAACAGTATTGTTCTTGATTTTGTACTGAAAGCTTCTATTAAAAATTGTGATACTTTAAAAAGTTTAAACTATTGAAACTAATTGTGTCTAGTTAAGTTAATATTGTTTATTATTGGTCATCATTAATAAATAATATTCCAAGATTCATTTCTTAATGAAACTATAAAAATTAATATAAAAAAGTTAAAAGTAGACCTTATTTTAGCCTAAACTAGGTTTTGATAATCTAGCGCTAGAGAATTAAACTTAGGGTAGGTGATTTAGGGTCTTAAACTTTAGCAACATTTAAAATAATTAAGAGAATTTAACTAAAGGTAAGAATTTAATTAAATTTAACATTAGTAATATAAAATTCTTACAATACATATGATCATGTACGAAAACTGTAAACTAATAATTAAGCCCTAAACTGACCAAAAGTAACGCGTTACATGTAACGAGTAACGGAAACGCTTCAAAGGATTTTAAAATGTAACGATGTTACGGTAACGCTACACCTTTTCTCTCAAGTAAAGAGTAACGGTAACGCTGTGGTAGAAGCCACCCTAACCCTGAGGTGAAAACATAACAAAAGTTGGATTATAATGGTGGTGATATAGGAAATATAAATTTTGGAGATTTTGGAAACTGAGAATAAAGAAATATAAGAAATATGTAAATTGATAAGAAAAGGAGAGATAGAGAGAGTCAGACATGAAAGAAATAAGGAAAAGACAACAGAAATAGCAAGTAAATTAGGTCTAGCCTAAACTCAGGATTAGGGCTACAAGTTCAAACCAAGAAATTATGAAATTTGGAGAAAGTCAAGAGAGAAACAAGTCAAACATATATATTTTGTTAACGAATTATGAAAACGGCATAAAATATGACAAATTTATAAGAAAGATGATATATATGAGAAATAAGAAGAAACATGTAAAAATAAGAAGCAAATGGCGGCTGAAATTTTGGAAAATTTAAACAAAAGGAATAATTTAGCAGGGTTGCTAGAAGGCCGTGGGAAAACAGGGAATTTGTACTTTCAATGAGATAAAATGATACGAAATCTAATTATAGTACCTGCTAAAGAATCAAAATAGCACCTATCGGTTTTTGCCAAATTTCGGACCAGAGACAATCGAAACAGTTTTTCATTCTGCGTCCAGACTTGACAATGAAAAGTCATTTCTCTTAGCTTGAAATAATTTCTAAAGAAAAACTTTAAGTTGTAAATAACAAGAGATTTTACAATCGCGCATAAAGAAAAGAATATTAATTAAATTCAGTAAATATAAATTAAGAAAATTAGTAAATATTGAAAACTATATATATATATATATATATATATATATATATATATATATATATATATATATATATATATATATATATATATATATATATATATATATATATATATATATATATATATATATATATATATATATATATATATATATATATATATATATATAT